>JACBKR010003918.1:0-46313 GCA_014218235.1 Colocasia esculenta
CAGTAGGAGCCAAGGCAGCTTCAGTAGGAGCAGCGACAGCTTCAGTAGGAGCAACGATAGCTTCAGAGGAGCAACGCAACAACAACTTTAGCAGGAGCAATGACATCACAAGAAGAAGAAAAACTCTCATGGGAGCAGCTAGGGAGCTTATATAAGCCTTGGGATTACATGCATGGTTGGCACGTAATCCCCCCCACATGTCCTTGCGAAGACCCACGCGTTGAGGTAAAAGCTTTCTACTCTCCTTCTTAGCACGTTCACATGAAGTTTCCATTGCCAACACATTTCATGGAAAGTGTAACCCAGTTACACAAGTAGTAGGAAAGCCTTACGTAGCCAAGGCTACGTAAGCAGAATTATTCTAAAAATAGTTTACGTAAAGAGAGCATAATTCATCTGGCCCCTATATCCTAATGTTTTGTATTCAAACAATATCCAATTAAGCTGAAATTTAAAATATAGCTAATTGAAACGTTTTACAAATTATGGTGATTTTAGTTTAATTTTTGGAATTAATGTTTCACCCAGCAAAAATTACCCAGAAAATCATTGTGTCGGCTTAATCTTGATATCTGGGCGTCAATAATTTAGGATATTTATGTTTCTAGAATCAACACATTTTCTGAGAATTATGGTGTTTTCGTATTTGAATTCCGTTATCGAATTTGGTGGCGCCCTGTCGGAGTGCGCACATCTGAAGACAGTATCAGGATTACTTTAATAATGTAGAAATATATCTAAAATAAAGATAATCAGGTTCTAGTAGATTTATGTCTTTGTGAAAATTAGAATCTTCTCTATTTTTTTTTATATCTATTATTATTTTGGTATTAATTTTGGGGTGTTACAATAGCAACCCAAATTCGTGCCTAACCATACTAAGATGTTTCCTAATAGCTTACACACTCTAATTGGGATGAGAATTCCTCAAACAAGGAAAGATTCATGCAAAAATCGCAACCCTTCTTTCTAGACACATTAGGACTCCTAGAAACGCTAGATCTTTAAATACTCCCCCTAAAACCCTTGTGGACGAGTTTACCATAAGCTGGGGTCGTAAGAGCAGAGCTTGAGAACCAGGGGAGGGGGAGATCGCCCCCAACTGGAGCTCTCTTCCCCAGCTAGTTCTCTGCATCGACTTGTAGAAGACTTTCTTAACATCGATCAAAGGTAGGTATCTGGGGCAAACTTGATCAAATCACATACCATGTTAAGTTCATCGAGTCTACATTCATATGCACTTATTTTCCCCAATTTTCATCGAGCATGCATGGTGTATTAAGCGTTTTTCAAGAGTCGTGCATGAATAGGGCTTTTAGGGTACATATCAATTGAACGCATCCCGAGACCAAATCATGTGAAACCAAAACCCTAGTTCTCTTCTACTCATCGTACCCAGTATCTTTCATGTTCACACTTTTGTTCCAGGAGCCCTAGATCTTGAGTTATAAGCATTGCATGCATCGCTATACTATTTTTACCGTTTTCAGGTTGAACCCTAAATCGAGACCAGACCAGAGGTCGCGTTTTAGGCACTGGTATCACGATAGGGTAAACCGTCGTGATACCTTAAACGCGACAGCTAAGACTGTCACTTTTTACTCCTATTCTGACAGGAACCAACATCATCAAACTATGTGCCACATCATTTTCAGTCTGTGTCAGTAATGCAACCACATGTGTCGTCGCGTTATGTTATCTTCTCACCCTTGGTTTTCGTGTCTTTTACGTGTTTATGAGATGTTTCATGAATGCGTCGACATAAATTGTTGGGTTATGTTTTGCATGTCTTGAACGTGACTGACTCTTCCATCACGATTTGAATGCGACCGATACACCATCGTGATTCAGGTAGTCGATTGTTTACCTGTGTTAACCATTAACAAGCCTTGTAAAAGCGACGACTGAATCCGTTGCGTATTTAAAAGCCTACCGAGACCTGTTTTACTCAGTCTAGAGTGTAAGGCTTGCATGTTATGATCATAGTTGGTGTGTATAGTCTATCTAGTGGCTTAAAAATTGTTCATTCATGTAAAAGCTATAATCACACATAAGTTTATTCTAAGTGTTCTTAATTCCATGATCTTTCTAGCTTGAGATTGCCATGATCATCTTGATGTTCTTATTTGCTCTTAAACTGAAAGTTGATCTGATTAAACTGCGAAAACCATGTGATGAAATCTTGATAGTAATGCTTTATCTCATGTCGTCATGTTACTTGCTTTCTGCGTTGCTTTAAACTAATGGATTGTGGATTGAGACACGTCTACACTACATTCTTGCACATATAGGCAGCCCCTTCTTGGGGAATTGGAAACTCTCGGCCGGTCATTCCGTATCGGCAAACTAGTGACCTTTCCTCTAAGATCTCCGTAAATCTCCGTACTCCGTAGATTCCCTCATAGAGACCGAGTTGGTTGTACCATTGAAGTTCCCTGGAGATAGCGTGTACTTCCTTCTCGTCTCATTCTCGTGAGTGTGATTTATAATCATGGACTTAAGCCATTAATGTAAAGGTTTAACTAAAAGTGTAAATTGCACCGTCATGCTATCAAAATATCTCTCAACTATTGTTATCATGAAATCATGTTCACGTGAATTGCTATTTCTTGACATCATTATCATGAACATGACGTTACAATGCTTACATCTTGAAACTCTGGTTATTGGCCATGAATGACTGTGGGTATCCACATTTGAAATTAAGTGAAATGCTGATCGGGCACGGCGAGTGTCGAAGGGCTCCAGTCTAGCCCTAGCGACGACGAGTCATAAATATATATAACCATGGAGTATAATGATTACTGACATGCATCTGCGCTGGGAGTACTTGCATGTTGAATGTAGATACAATAACCACATACACCTAGTGTGCATTCCAAGGTGGCATAGATCCTTAGTGCACATTAGTGTCTTCGTGCTTCATTAAGTGTTACATGATCGTGCGCGTGCGTGTTTGCTTGCTTGCGTGTGTTGAGCAACTATTCCTTAAGAAATTATTTAAGACTTTAAATTATTTTATCATGGTGATTTTGCTATGATAAAACCTTTTAAAGACTTTCTACAAATCAAATCTACAAGAATATATCACAGAGAACATATTTTGTACAATACTGTATGAACACTATCTTGAAATTTTTTCTAAGTCCACAGAATACACTATGCATCATACTGTCTCCGACTGTGGACTCCGACTCTGAAAAGTCAAAGTGTTGTAACCATCATTGTTCTGGACTAACTCATTGGAAATCAAAGTATGTACTCCAACTCCTGAGAAGTCGAATCCTAGACTCCGACTTTAAGAAGTCAAAGTAAGGTATTGATTTATGAACACCACCTGAGAAGTCGAAGTCCCCACTCCGACTTCCAAAAGTTGAAGTCCACTCTTCGACTCCAGAAAGTCGAAATCTCTGTATTGTTCTCCAACTCCCAGAAAGTCGAAGAATTCACTCCGACTTCATGAAGTCAAATTCTATTGTCTCACTACGACTTCTGTAGAGTCGAATTTCAGTCTGTTTCTGACTCCGACTCCAGAGAGTCAAAGTACATCTCTTTTTGACTCCAACTTCCCTAACAACTTCTGTACTTCACTTTTTTCTATGCAAATATTATTTTAGAGTTCATGAAATCTTGATTGTTTGGTATTTCATTTGCTTAAAGAGATCTTCTGCAGAACACATAGTACACGTATATCATTCAGAATAATATCTTGTCATTATTTAATGTATTATGACAGATAGGATATATTATACTCAAAACAACCACAACAAATTATATGTGAAAGTGTATGAAATATTTATTCAAATGGTCTCTTGCTTTATGATAGAAGTTCAGGCTTCCTTTCTTTCAATAGATGTCCTGCAGTTAATGCCATCAGACGCATGGGGTATCTGATAGAAGCTCACCTACAACTATCAGAACCTCACTTTACCTTCTGATGCAACTGTCTGTCTCTATTTAATTGCACTGAATTGTGTCTGTCTGAGGTTTCCATACTTTACATATATCTCTGACTCATCAACCTCAGAAAGTATGGAGGTATCTTTTCTTTTATCTTGTCCTTATTGCATACATTTATTAGGCACGTTTTCAGTATGGAGCTTTCACAGAACATGAATTGAAGAATGACTCCTAAGCTACGAAGTTACAAGTATGGTCTGAAGCTTGGAAAGCTAAAAATCTGAAGAACTAATGGATAATCAAAATCTCATCTGCATCCAAAGGATAAAAGGTCACTCCTCAAATGGCTAGATCTCCAACGGATAGTTTCAACACAAAACATCCTCTGAAGCATATATAGAAGCCAAAGTTTGAACAAGAGGACACACCAAGTGTGGAAACTAGCTAGCAACTCATTCAACTCACTCCTGCCTTCTGCTAGCAAGAGCCTCCACAAGCCTTCTACTGAGCTGCAAGATAAAGAGCTTCTACAGAAAATTTCCAAGCTCTCCTCTTCACAGAAGTCTTGTTTGTGTTGGATGGAAGTTGTGTAACTAGATATTCTTCTAGTCTACCCTCCTTGATTTAGAAAGGATTAGTGCTGTAATTTCTAGTTGTATTCCTTTCTGAATTCCCTGTGTTTGCTCACTCTTCAGAGCAAACACACAAGTGTTTTTCAATTCTTTATGTATAATCCGCAGGACGTTTGTTCTTGCAGTGCCTCTCTTGTGAAGGGAACACCTTGTTAAAGGTAGTCTTTGTACCCCTTCTGAGGGAAGACTTGCTTGGGAGCAAGTGGATTGTAATACCTCTCAAGGGTGAGAGACGGCCAAGTATTCTTGGCAGTTAGTGAAATCTCAAGTGGTTGGCTTGAGGACTAGACGTAGGACATCCATGTGGGAAGGGCCGAACTAGGATAAAATTTATTATGCAATTGTGTGATTGTTTCCGCCAATTTACACTTGAATCACACACTACACTTAACACTAACAAGTCTACTTTAGTGTTGTCTAATTTCACAAATTTTTTAAAAGGTCAAGAAGTCCTATTCACCCCCCTCTAGGACATTATTAGTGCCATCTTGATCCAACAAGTGGTATCAGAGCGAGGTCTTCTAAGAAGAATCGAGAGATTTGAAAGAGATGGCAGCTTAAAGTCACAACAATGAAGGCCAGTCTGTTACAAGACCACCATTCTTTGATGGTGAAGATTATCACTACTGGAAGATGTGGATAGAATGCTTCATCAAAGGCACAGATTTTGATCTGTGGCAGGTAATAGAACAAGTTGATTTTACTATTCTTGGTGAAACTACCTCTGCTCTCTCTATAGCTGATAAGAGGAACATGTCTTTAAATTATAAGGCTACAATTATCTATGCTATGCTCTATCTAAAAGAGAATTCAATAGACTATCTACTTGTAAAACTACTAAAGAAATGGGGATAAACTACAAGTTACTTATGAAGGAACTGATAGAGTAAAAAAAACTAAGATAAATATTCCTGTTTCTCAGTATGAACAATTTAAAATGCTTCCTAATGAAAACATAACTCAGATGTACTATCATTTTTCATACATAATAGTAGGATTGAGTTCACTAGGAAAGGTTCTTACAATGAAGAAACGGTAAGAAAAATCTTAAGATCATTAGAAATGTTTGGACCCCTAAGGTCACTGCCATTGAGGAAGCACTTGGTCTAACTCAACTTTCCATTGATAAATTAATTGGATCCCTAATGGCTCATGAAATTAACATGGAAAGATTTTCTAAAAGTTCATCGAAAAAGAAAATGTCAAATGCTTTGAAGGTTGCAGATTCTTCCTCCCTTGAAGATTCAAAGGAGAAATCAACTGACAGTGATGATGAAACTATGTTGTCAAGGAAACTGCAAAAGATCCTTGCTAAGAAAAGAAGTTTAGTTCAAAGAGATTCTTCAAGAAGGACAAGAAGAAGGAACCAACATGCTACGAGTGTAATCAATTAGGGCATTACAAATCTGAATGTCCTAAGCTGAAGAAGAAGGATCAAGCAGAAAGATCTGATAAGAGAAAAGCAAGGAAAAGAAATTTAGAAGGTACAAGAAAAAGGCAATGGCAGTAGCATGGGATAATGAAGAAGCCACCAGTTCAGACTCTTCAAGTTCAGAATCTGAAGAAGAAGAAAAGACAAATCTAGCCCTCATGGCAGGACTAGATGAGGTAAATTTTGAAACTTCTTTAACATCATGTTCTGAATCTGATTCTTATAGTCTTGAAGATGCCTTCAATGAATTATTTGAAAAATATAAAATACTAGTCAAGCAAATGAAAATAGTTAAATTAAATTTGCTTACACAAGAAAAATCTAATACTTTCCTGAAAAATGAAGTAGAAAGATTAGGACAAAGCCTAAGTGAAACTAAAAGAGTAGACGAATTACTGTGTGAAGACATAAAATTAAAAATAGTAAAATCTTGGAAATAGAATCAAATCTAAGAGAATTAAAGGATGAAGAAAAATAAAAGAAGAAAACAACTATCTAAGAACTACCATAGAGAAAATATCAAATTGTAAAACATCTTTATTTGTTAGACTAAAATGTTCTAGGACAGGTAAGAAGAAATATGGAGAAGGATATACACCTCCACATAATGATGAAGATATTGTGTATCCTAATAATTATCCAATGCCACAATTTGTAAATGAAAAATGAATAAAAATCGTAGAAAGATTAACCAATATGTTTACAAACAAAAGAAATTTAACAACACTACACACATGAAAAATGCTTTTGATTTATGCTATAGTCAATGTAACCACTAGGACACACTGTCAGCACATGCACATCTAGACACTTGCGCTGGATCCCTAAGACTGACCATCAAGGACCAGAGAAAATTTGGGTACCAAAAGTTACAACTTAAGTTTGCTTGCAGGGTTGCCTGAGAGCAACCAAATGGTATTTGAATAGTGAGTGCTCAAGACATGACTGGTGGCAGGAAGTTATTTACAGCTTTAGAGATGAGATTGGTCAGGTCACCTTTGGAGACAATAGAAAAGGGAAGGTCTTAGGATGTGGAACAGTAGGAACAAAAGAAAAGAATCTGATAGAAGATGTCATGTATATAGAAGGATTGAAGCACAACCTCATTAGCATCAGTCATCTGTATGACAAGGGTCACCTAGTAAAATTTCAGAATGACAAGTGTATTATTCAAAAGGATGGAAAAATAGTATTTGAAGCTCAAAGAGTCAAGAATCTATACACCTTACAGTTAGCAGAACTAAAAGAAGTAAACTTGTGTCTTGCAACCACCAAGAGTGAAGAAACTGATTTGTGGCATAGAAGATTAGGACATGCAAGTACTTTAGTAATCAAGAAATTAATCAAGCATGATCTAGTTGAAGGTCTTTCGAAGATGAAACTGAAGAAGTCTGGGATCTGTAGAACCAGTGCAAAGGGAAAGCAAACCAAGACATCATTTTAGTCCAAAACAGTGGTTTCAACTTCCAAGCCTTTGGAGCTCATTCACATGGACTTATTTGGACCTATAAAAACAGTTAGTCTTGGAGGAAATGTGTATGGCTATGTAATTGTAGATGACTACTCAAGGTACACTTGGGTAACCTTTTTGGAAGCCAAATCAGAATCATTTTCAATTTTTCTAAAGTTCAGCAAATTAGTACAGAAGAACCAGAAGTTTTGGATAATTAGCATCATATATGATCATGGTGGAGAATTCAAGAATGAAGATTTTGCGAAGTTCTATGAAGAAAATGAAATAGAACACAATTCTCTGCACCAAGAACACCCCAACAAAATGGAGAAGCAAAAAGGAAGAACAGACACTGCTAGACATGGCCAGAACTATGCTTACAAAGTACAATTTACCAGGATACTTCTGAGCAGAAGCAGTCAACACAGCCTGCTACATCATCAATAGGTGCATGATCAGACTAATCCTAAAGAAGACACCTTATGAGTTGTACAAGGAGAAAAAGCCCACCATCAATCATCTTCGACCTTTTGGTTTTAAGTGTTTATTTTTAATAATGGTAAAGATAACTTAGGAAAGTTAAATGCTAAAAGTGACGAAGGTTTTTTGTTAGGATATATTTCAAAACCTAGAGGATATAAAGTGTTTAGTAGGAGAACCTTAAATATAGAGCAAACACTATATATTTTATTTGATGAGCCTAACCCTTATATTAAGAGAATAGAAGAAGAAGTAGATTGTGTTGAAGATCTGTGCAGGGATTTAGAACAGACATCTCTTGAAGAAGGAGAGAAAGAAGAAGAAAAGGAAGATCTACCACTAAAGGAACTTCAACAAGAAGAAGAATCATAAGAAGCACTACCTAGAGAATTGAGATATCATAGAGATCATCCAAGAGATAACATTATAGGTGATCCTCAAGATAGGGTAAGAACAAGAGGTATGAACATTCCTTGTGATTTTTCTGCATTTGTCTCTTAAATTGAGCCTAGGATATCAATGATGCAATGGCTGATGAATCATGGATCCTTGCCATACAAGAGGAACTTAATCAGTTCCAACGCAGCCAGATTTGGACTCTTGTCCCTAGACCTTCTAACCATCTAGTTATTGGGACCAGATGGGTCTTCAGAAACAAAATGGATGAATCACAAGTGATCAATAGGAACAAGGTCAGACTAGTAGCATAAGGATATTCCCAAGAGGAAGACATTGATTTTAATGAAACTTATACCCCAATAGCTAGATTAGAGGCAATTAGAATTCTTTTAGCATATGCATGCTCCCTCAACATCAATTTATTTCAAATGGATATTAAAAGTGCTTTTCTGAACGGTTTCATAAAAGAAGAAGTATATGTTGAGCAGCCACCTGGTTTTGAAGATACTAAATATCTAAATCATATTTTCCGTTTAAAGAAAGCATTGTATGGTCTGAAACAAGCTCCAAGAGCTTGGTATGAAAGGTTAAATGCTTATCATATTACATGATTTCATAAGAGGTAAAGCAGATTGCACATTATTTATTAAGAAATTTTCAGAAGGAATCTTGATAGTGGAAATATATGTTGATGATATATTTTTGGTTCTACTAATGAACCACTTTGTAAATTGTTTGAAAATCTTATGCAAAGTGAGTTTGTGATGCGTATGATGGGTGAGCTTAATTACTTTCTTAGATTGCAAATCAAACAAACCAAGGAAGGTACTCACATTTGTCAAACCAAATACATTTCAATTTTCTTTCAAAATATGGTTTTGACAAGTGTAAGCCCTTAGGAACACCCATGAGCTCAGGAATTAAGTTAGAAAGTGATCCACTTGGCAAGAAAGTAGATCAAAAGATCTATAGAGATGTGATTGGATCTTTGCTCTATCTTACTAGTAGTAGACTAGATATAATGTTCAGTGTATGTTTGTGTGCAAGATTTCAAGCTGATCTAAGGAATCACATGTTAATGCTATTAAAAGAATTTTAAATATCTTATAAACACAAGTAATTTGGGTCTATGGTATCCCAGATGTTCAGATTTCAAATTAATTGGATATAGTGATGCTGACTATGCTGGATGCAAAATAGATAGAAAAAGTACTAGTGGTACCTGTCAAATTCTTGCAGATGCTTGATTTCTTAGTCTTCTAGAAAGCAAAATTCAGTAGCATTATCTACAACAGAAGCAGAGTACACTATAGCTGGAAGTTGCTGCACTCAACTGCTGTGGATCAAACATCAATTGAAAGACTATGGTCAAACACTTGAAGAGATTCCAATGCTGTGTGACAACACATGAGCAATCAACTTGACCAAAAATCCCATTCAACATTCAAGAACAAAACATATTAAGGTCAGACATCATTTCATCAAGGACCATGTAAGTAATGGAGACATTTTACTTGATTTTGTCTCTACAGAAAATCAATTAGCTGGTATTTTTACTAAACCTCTTCCTGAAGATAGATTTACATCAATTAGAGAGAAATAGGTATGTGTAACCCTGATTGAAGCGCTGTGATAGATCCATGTTTGATTTTCTGCAAGTGCATGTTGAAAAACTCATTGCAAATTTCTCTAAGTCTCGGTACTGCGACTGCTGGAAGTCGGAATGCAGTCTGCGACTTCTCAAAGTCGGAGTCTACCACGACTCATGAAGAAGGAAGTGTGCACTGCGACTCTTGTAAGTCAGAGAAGGCACTTCGACTCCTAGAAGTCAGAGTCTATGAAGTCAGATTTTATATTAACAAAAATTTATTATAAATAAAGGATAATAATTGAAATTTAATTGAGGAATTACAATAACAGTTCATTCATTTAATCACAACCATTCATCTCCCCATCTTTAGTCCGTTACCTTTCACTTCTATATTAGGACCCCTTCTTCATTTCCCAAAGCACCCATTTGAACTCTCTCTCCGACTCTCCTGTCGTCTTCTTCCTCTTCCCGCGCACACTGTTCATCTCCTCCGGAACTGTTTTCAGAGCAACAGCAGATCTCTAATCTTCTCTGAAGAAAGGAGGTTTCTTGATCTCTGAACATCATTTCTTTGTCTCCTTTGACATTCTTCTCAGTCTTCTCCATCATTTTCTGTCTAGATGGCCTCTTCTAGGGCTCCGGAAGGAACTATGTTCACCCTAAATAGTTCCAACGTCTCTCCTCTGCCAAGGTCTCCATCTGCCTTGGAAAGGTTGTAGATATCAACTAGTTGCATGGAAGTCTAGTTTGGGTAGATGAAACCCTAGCGACAATGGGCTGGTCTAGATTGTGTCAGATTGCAAAACCATATTTCGAAAGTGCTCTTAAAGCATTTTATGTGTCCCTTCAAGTTACCCCAGAAGGATCAGTCACAGGGTTTATGAAAGGCACCAAGGTCACAGTTTTAGAAGATCTTTTGGTTGAAATATTGGATTGTCCCAACTCTGGCCATAGAATCAGTGAGATTGTGCCCATGGACAAGCAAAAGATGGGTGTGATTGGAAGCCTAGGAACTATTAGCAAGAATGGTTTGCTAGTTAATGAATTGTCTGCGGACAAGAGAATCATCCACTCTATCATCACCAACATCATCACACCTAGGGCAGGCACCCACTCCTCCATAACTGCTAGAGATGGTAGCCTGTTATTTTGGGATATTCAGAGACATAGGGTAACCTGCCCTCAGTCATTTTGGAAAGAATGGAAGGATCCAAAAATCTGCAGGAGTCCCTTCCTTATAGAGCCTTGCTGACCCTAATATTCAGAAGGTTTTCTATAGATCTAGTGGTGAGATTTCAGTGGGAGTAAAGCTCACCACTAAGGATCTTGCTAAGAAAAGAAGTTTGGTTCAAAGAGATTATTCAAAAAGGACAAGAAGAAGGAACCAACATGCTACGAGTGCAATCAACCAGGACATTACAAATCTGAATATCTTAAGCTGAAGAAGAAGGATGAAGCAGAAAGATCTGAGAAGAAGAAAGGCAAAGAAAAGAAATTTAAAAGGTATAAGAAAAAGGCAATGGCAACAGCATGAGATAATGAAGAAGCCACCAGTTCGGACTCTTCAAGTTCAGAATCTGAAGAAGAAGAAAGGGAAATCTAGCCCTCATGGTAGGACTGGATCAGGTAAATTCTGAAACTTCTTTCACATCATGTTTGAATCTGATTCTGATAGTCTTGAAGATGCCTTCAATAAATTATATGAAAAGTATAAAATAGTAGTCAAGTAAATGAAAATAGTTAAATTAAATTTGCTTCCACAAGAAAAATGTAATCCTTTCCTGAAAAATGAAGTAGAAAGATTAGGACAAAACCTAAATGAAACTAAAAGAGCAAATGAATACCCTGTGAAGACTTAAAAATAAAAATAGTAAAATATGGAAATAGAATCAAACATAAAAGAATTAAAGGATGAAGAAAAATTAAAAGAAGAAAACAACTATCTAAGAGCTACCATAAAGAAAATATCAAATTGTAAAACATCTTTATTTGTTAGACTAAAAGGTTATAGGGCATGTAAGAAGAAATATGGAGTAGGATATACACCTCCACATAATGAAGAAGATATTGTGTATCATAAAAATTATCCAACGCCACAATTTGTAAAAGAAAAAGGAATTAAAAAACATAGAAAGGTTAACCAATATGTTTATAAACAAAAATATAAATTTAACAACACTACACACATGAAAAATGGTTTTGATTTATGTTGTAGTCACTGTAACCAGCTAGGACACACTATCAGCACATGCACAACTAGACACTTGCACTGGATCCCTAAGACTAACCATCAAGGACCAATGAAAATTTGGGTACCAAAAGTTACAACTTATGTTTGCTTGCAAGGTCGCCTGAGAGCATCCAAATGATATTTGAATAGTGGGTGCTCAAGGCATATGACAGGGAACAGGAAGTTATTTACAAGCTTTAGAGATGAGATTGGTTAGGTCACCTATAAAGACAATGGAAAAGGAAAGGTCTTAGAATGTGGAACAGTAGGAACAAAAGAAAAGAATCTGATAGAAGATGTCATGGATGTAGAAGGATTGAAGCACAACCTCATTACCATCAGTCAACTGTGTGACAAGGGTCACCTAGTAAAATTTCAGAATGATAAGTGTATTACTCAAAAGGATGGAAGAACAGTAAAGAGTCAAGAATCTATACACCTTACAGTTAGCAAAACTAAAAGAAGTAAACTTGTGTCTTGCAACCACCAAGAGTGAAGAAACTGATTTGTGGCACAGAAGATTAGGACATGCAAGTACTTTAGTAATCAAGAAATTAATCAAGCATGATCTAGTTGAAGGTCTTCCAAAGATGAAACTATAGAAGTCTGGAATTTGTATATCATCTGCAAAGGGAAAGCAAACCAAGACATCATTTCAGTCCAAAACAGTAGTTACAAGTTCCAAGCCTTTGGAGCTCATTAACATGGACTTATTTGGACCTATAAGAATAGTTAGTCTTGGAGGAAAAGTGTATGGCTATGTAATTGTAGATGACTACTCAAGGTACACTTGGGTATCCTTTTTGGAAGCCAAATCATAAACATTTTCAGCTTTTCTGAAGTTCAGCAAATTAGTACAGAAGAACTAGAAGTTTCAGATAATCAGCATCAAATCTGGTCATGGTGGAGAATTAAAAAATGAAGATTTTGTGAAGAAAATGGAATAGAACACAATTTCTCTGCACCAAAAACACCTCAACAAAATGGAGTAGCAGTAGCAAAAAAAGAACATAACACTTCTAGACATGGCCAGAACTATGCTTATAGAGTACAATTTGCCAAGATACCTCTGGGCAGAAGCAGTCAACACAGCCTGGTGAAGGGTTATGTGGAATAACACGATATGGTAATCTAGAAGGGGGGGGGGTTGAATAGATTACGGCAAATTCTAATTACTGATGGCTTCTTTTCGGTGCTACAGCAATCTCAATGAAACTTGATTAGAATTTGATTGAGATTAAGAAAGCTTGAGTTGATATTGAGAACAGGGAATCAAACGTGCGTATGAACACCGTGCCTAGCAATCATCTATCTCAAAACGCGAACAAACCACAGAACACGATGATTTAAGGTGGTTCGGAGTACACAACTCGTGTATCCTACATCCACCGTCCACACACACACGCAAAAATGACTGCTTATGAGAGAGTTCAACACAACAACTCAACCACACACACGTTGTCTGGTGAACCACAATCAGAACAACAACAAATTCGTGACTTAAGCACAAGGGATGCTCGAAACACAACCACACACACACACGATGGAATGGAAATTGTGAAATGGAGAAGAATTTAGAGTTGGGGAACAAATCCAGTTGGAATTCTTCTCGTGGATCGTCCAAATGCTCTTCAAACTTCGATTGGATGTAGATTGATCGATGTAGAAGGTTGAATTGATGACGATCCGGCTTCAACTTCGCATGGATGGCGATTCTACAATGATCTGGGCAGAAAGTTGAAGCATAGCAGCAATTTGGGGCTTTTCCTCTTGGTCCCTTGGAGGCTCTTGGTTGGCAGGCTGCTCTCTGCAAATTTGGCTCCAAAAGGATGCTTATATAGTGTTAGGTAAAGGTGGGGGTCGTGGAGGAAGGAAACACCCAAGTGGGGCTGGATTTGGAAACTCTAAATCTCATGTTTCCGTTGTCTGTCGACAGGTGCAGTTGCATCTGTCGACAGGCGCACTCAGGCTGAGAACTGGGTTTCAGAAATTCTGAATTTCTGAGTGTATCTATCGACAGGCAATTTGCATCTGTCGATAGGTGAACTCAGGAATACAAAACCTGAGTTCTGTCCTGGGTTGTCTGTGTGTATCTGTCGACAGGTACTTTGCATCTGTCGATAGGTGCACTCAGAGATGCAAACCTGAGTTTTGTCTTGGAATGACTATGTGAATCTATCGACACATGCCCTGAGCCTGTCGACAGATACACCTCTTTGACAGTTTTTTGTGCTATTTGCTCATCTCTTCAATGATCCATCTTTCATGCTTGTGCACCTACATGCAAATACATTGTTAGTGATATACATTGTAGCAATGTTTAACTCAATCACTTTCATGGTGTTTTTCATGTTAGTTAGCACATCAATTTTGCATTAAATCAATGTTCAAGGATATTAATGTGATCATCAAAAATAGGATATATGGAAAACCCAACACCTGGTACATCATCAATAAGTGCATGATCAAACCAATCTAAAGAAGACACCTTACGAGCTGTACAAGGAGAAAAAGCCCAACATCAATCATCTTCGACCTTTTGGTTGTAAGTGTTTTATTTTGAATAATGGTAAAGATAACATAGGAAAGTTAGATGCTCAAAGTGATGAAGCTTTTCTATTAGGATATATTTCAAAACCTAGAGGATATAAAGTGTTTAATAGGAGAACCTTAAATATAGAGCAAACAGTGTATATTTTATTTGATGAGACTAACTGTTCTATTAAGAGAATAGAAGAAGAAGAAGATTGTGTTGAAGATCTGTGCCTGGATCTAGAACAAACATCTTTTGAAGAAGGAGAGAAAGAAGAAGAATAGGAAGATGCACCACTAGAGGAACTTCAACAACAAGAAGAAGCACAAGAAGGATTGTCTAGAGAATTGAGGTATCACAGAGATCATCCATGTAAGGCCCTAGAATTTTACTCTCTTGTATAGGTGTTTGCTTATGTAGAAATAGATGTTTGTGTGTAGATATATATATGTGTATGTAAATAAACTAATTGATAGATTGATGTAAATTTAGACATGTATACCTATGGTATATATATATATATATATATATATAATTACATTGCAAGGATAGTACTATTTTTGAAGTGTACATTGTATAGTTTATGTATTGGTATGGTATAAATATGATTTTCTGTAGTTTTAAGTTCTGTGTAGACGACCTGTTGACGTCAACATTAGTTGACGTTAATGGTGAGTCAGCGGCCACATCGATGGATGCCAACTCCATATTGGCGGCCAGTGATGTTGACGTTAGTCTCCCAGATCTGTTGGGACTTCAGATCTGGAAACGCCCTCGAAATTGTCGCCTATGTTTTGGTAACTGACCCCAACGGTCAAGAAACCCTACCCAAAGCGCATCCCTGAAACCCTATCCTATAAAAACACCCCCATCGACGGATTAAGTCCCTTTTGCTCTCTTGAGAAAAATCCTAACTTTCATGGTGAAACCTGATCTTTGGACCCGTGGATCCGGAGATTGGAGGCTTCATCCGGTGTTCTTCTTCGACTGGGAGGAAGTCTAGACATCGAGGATCATCTTCCTGACTCCAGTGTTCTTCAAAGATCAACACAGAAGCTGGATCGGGGAGGAATTGAAGGCTCTTTGACTATGGCCGAAGAGGGCTTTTACAACCTAAAACCCAATTTGTAGATTTTTCTGAAGGCAAGTAAACCATTCACGTTATCCCTACATGCGTCTAGTAGGTCCTAGGCAATTTTTCCGATTTTTAATCGTGTCCTGGAACCCCTTTTCTATCAGATTTGGCATTCAATCTGTGTTTTGCACAGACAGGAACTTAACGGCAAGCTTTGCTGCCATTAAGATCTGAAGTTGACAATGGCCTTTGTTGTCGTTAACTTGGTAGGTGGCCACCGCTATGCCGCCAAGTTCTTCAGACAGTGACAGTGTGCCTGTTTGCTTATAAATGATCTATTTTTGGATTCTGCGCATAAGGATATATGGTAAAAATTATTCTATTGTTAAATATCTATGGTAGATCATGACAGGAAATTATGGTGAATTTTTGTTCACTGTAATGATTATTTAATTTATCTGCAATGTGGTATTGAACATATTTTAATCCTGTTAATTACTGTCTACATGATTCTGTGATGAATTGTGATGAAAGAAATTTCCTGTAACATTTGAATATGTGTGAGATCATGCTATAAAAATTGGGTAAATTTCAGACAACTATGTTAATTATTAAATTTTCTGGAGTATAAAACAGTAAGCATGTGTTTCCTATTTAAATTACAAATAATAGTGTGATGTTGATTAAATTTCTATAAATTTTGTATGAGTTCATGACTATCGGATACATGAGATAGGATGGTCATTGTAGTTGTAACACTCTGAATCATATAATATGATTATTGACAAGTTATGTGATATATTGCTCAAATTTTTATAAATATTGTGTATTTCAAAAAAATATGAAAATCTACATAGATGATGATTAACTATACCTAATCCGTAGTTAAGATTTCGTGCTGAATGGATGATAGTAGATATACATTTTGGTTTTTCATGATAAAATGATCAATCAAAGCATGTTTAATATAATTAGTGATCAATTAGATAATTACAGCATGATTAGGATTAGTGTATAATTGGTTTAACTCTATTAACAGTAGTACCATGCTATGTAATCTGAACCATGTACATGTGTGTGAATATGAGAATAGTATGTTAAACAGTGTGTAATTAAAGTGTGTTTAAAATGGAAAATGTGTAACTGTGCCAATGGGTGACACTGCTACCTTAGAGGGCTGAGGAACTGTATTGTAGTAAAGTCCCTACGGGATGGTTCATACGTGTGTGATGTCCCACGGGCATTGAGACAAAATCCTGGAGGCGGACAAGTACCGCTGGTTAGAGTGGAGAGTGCTTCTCCCAGTTCTGCGCAGTAACTAATATTTATTACTGAAATGCCTAGGTGATAGATATCTGTGTGATGTGATAAGTGTGTGTCCTTCTAGAGGTGGTTTGGGCTACGTGTCACAGCATCTTAATGAGAATAATATGAATTGTGTATGTGAATTGTGAAAATTGTATAAAGTGTAAAGAAGCATGTGAATATGCAAAATAAATGTGAAAGCATGTGAAATTGTAAATCATGTTATGAATATGTTGAAATCTTGACAAAAACAGCAAGCTATCATGTTTATATTTGTGTTAAGTATATGGAAATGAGCGTACAATCATGCTAGAAGTATTTTTGTGTGTGTAGAATTCATGTTAATCATAGGTGTGTAATTGCTTAATTAATTGAGTTTAAAATGATCGGATAGTTTTAGGAATGTTTAGAAATTATGTATAGGTTACTTGTTGTGAAGGAAATTCAATACTTGTTCCAGGTACCATGAAATTGTAGAAGTATCATGTTAGGCTTTCCTTGTTAAGGTTGTCAAATTTATGTTATATGTGTTAGTTGTTTGCGTAAAACATAATGATTCATTTGATGTATGTAAGTATAGTGTGTATGGAATTTCTTGTTGAGTCTTTGGACTCATTCTTGCTTCGGCGTATAGGTGCAGGTGTCTCTACTTCTTCTGAGGAGTTGGTTCAGAGTGACTCAGAGCGAGAGTAGGAGATTACTTGTGGAGACAACGACATTGTACTTTTATTTCATAGTATGTAATAAAGGAAGACTTTGTACTACATTAGAACCATGTATTTAATTGTAGATGACACTTGTGGACAATGTTGTTGTTTTAGTCATTAAGTTATGAGATGTTCAATTCCTTTATATCTATATAGACTGTGGATAAATATGGGTGATGGAATAAGACATTTTTCTTCATATTAGTTCTTTCTATTCCGCTGTTATGTGTTATATTTGTGTACATTTCAGCCTATTGAAAATGTGTTGGGTAAATGTCCCACTGTAGCGATGCTCTCTATATCGATGTGGGATGTTATATCCGTACCGGTATAAGGAGGGTCGTCACAATCCAAGAGATAACATTATAGGTGATCCTCAATATAGGGTAAGAACAAGTGGTATGATGATTCCTTGTGATTTTTTTGCATTTCTCTCCCAAATTGAGCCTAGGACAATCAATGATGCACTGGATGATGTGTCTTGGATCCTTGCCATGCAAGAGGAACTTAATCAGTTCCAACACAGCCAGGTTTGGACTCTTGTCCCTAGACCTTCTAACCATCCATTTATTGGGACCATATGAGTATTCAAAAATAAAATGGATGAATTAGGAGTGATCACCAGGAACAAGGCCAGACTAGTAGCACAAGGGTATTCCCAAGAGGAAGACATTGATTTTGATGAAACTTATGCTCAAGTAGCTAGATTAGAGGCAATTAGAATTCTTTTAGCATATGCATCGAGCTTGTCCAATCACTCTTATTCAATCTATCTTGCTCACATATCGTGTTTAATGAATTTTATCGTACATGCATATCTTGATCATCGAGCCTGCCTATTTCTAAAATGTTAATCATTTATATCATTGCCCGCACATTGAGATATAAATCTTACTAGACTTTTTTTCTCATTCCCTACTTTTAACCTTCTAGGTGACTATGACTTTCAAGAAGGAGAAGAATGTCAAGATCTTGATGGGATAGTGTCCGAGTGATGAGCGTTCCAATCTAGCATCTATCCTTAGTTATTTGAAAGTAGATTGACGTTGTAGGAAGTGATGTTATCTGTAGTTCAACAATGATAGAACCTGTATTAGTTCTATTTTGAAATAAGACAAAGTGTTGATATTTGATTAAAAGTTTAGTTGAGTTCATTATTTGTGCCTTATTATTATTTTTGTGTTGATACACAATTAGTGCTCGCTAGCCAGAGGCTTATTGGCCGACTGCTCACATCTCAGAATATTGACTTTAATTCTCCAAATATATCTGCTGCGTAATTCTCTGGACGTGACAGTTTAGTGGTATCAGAGCCTAGGAAATAATAGGAATATTTAAGTCCTAGGTTTAAGTGACACAAGAACCTACATCATGGAAATTACATATAGTACCCGATGAGAATGGGTAGAGATTGGGAATAAACTAGTTGAATGAACTAAGCTCCCCTACCCATTAACCCTTGTGATGTATCTAGAGACATTAATTGTTTCTATCCGTTTCTTAGGAACCTTATAACTCCCTCACTCAATTGCAATGGCATGCAACCAATGGCAGGCCATGCAAGACACCGTGGCAGGATTGACACAGACACTACAGAATGTAGTACAAGCTGGGAATCAAGCAGCCACTAGAAAAGAGCTGGGGACATTAATCGCAATTTTAGGAACCTAAATCCTCCTCACTTCTTCGAATCCCCTGATCCAGACGAGGCAGAAAATTGGCAAGAAGAGATAGAACAGTTTTTCCAAGTCATGTAGTGCACTAATCAGGAGAAAGTGTTGCTTGCTACTTTCCAATTAGCAAGGACGCTAGGGCTTGGTGGAAGGCCATGTCAGCTCACCTACCGAACGTAGCTGAACTAGAATGGGCAACTTTCCTAGTAATCTTCTTGGAAAAATAATTCTCAAAAAGGGTGAAGGAAAAGAACTATGCGTTGTATCTGTGCTGGGAGTTGTAATGACCCCGAGAACCTGACCCTCGACCACCGCCGAGGACACGATTTTCATGGTCGCTGCCCACAGATCTGGGGACCCGAAAGGGCTATAACACAAGTCTAACAAATTATGTATGGAAACTAAACATCAACTACTAACTAGGAGCACACACACGGAAGCAGGAAGAAGTGCGAGACCGCAGCGTATCGCTCTAGGTACAGTCCCCACACACACACAACTAGTATAAGTAAAAAGGGGAGGACAGAACCCTTAGGGGCATACCCCGAGGTGAAGTGCAACAGAAGGGGAAAACCCACTGCTAGCTGCGGGGATGACGACTACCGCCCCGCCTCCTCCTCTCGACGCGCGCCCTATCGCTGCTGAGAAGTCTCACTTGGAAAAAGAAGGGATGAGCTTCACAACAGAAGCTCAGTAGGAACTACCAATCTCCTGGTGCTTCTAATAGGTGGGAAAGAATATATATATAAACAAATTAAATGACAGTAATTCTATATATTATAAGCTACACGGAAAGCATAGAAGCAAAGCTAACTAACTAACGATGGTACGGAAGAGACACCGCGGTCAGAAACTCCGTACAACCTGCACGTTGTGACCACCACACGGCTATAAACATAGATAGAGGGAACTCTGCCTGGACAAGCGACACTAGCTACGGAAACAATTACCACTAGTCAACCGGTCAGGAGCGTCCACTGACGTCTTACCCTCTGACGTCTACCCTCGACCCAGGTCCAAACTTGTACTCTCGTCAGAGTGGGGGCAGGAGCACAAAGTACACAACAGTAACCGCCATAGTCTAGCCGGGCTATGGTCTCATGCCTGGCCTCTCTAGGGGTTTCGGGCCCACAAAGAGCGAGGCAGTGAGAAGAAGGACTGACTAGCTTGCGCCGGGAAGGACTCCAAACGACCTCAGCATCCCAGACCAACCAAGAGTGCCCTTCAAACAACTCAACTCCGATGTCCTACGACCATTTCCCCTCTGCTCCAAAGTCCGTGACTCGAGCACGCCCGCCGCCCAGAGCACTCCCTCAATAAAGGCACGGGGCGGGGGTCCCAGGTAAATGGTAACATCCACTCATGGGACAAGCCCTGGGTGCTGAGCACCAGGCGAACGACTAGTGTAGGACCATACTAAGAACTAGCACTAGTGCCACTGGTACAGAAAGAACCGAAAAATGGCGAAAACTCCACAAAAATGGAACTCCACAAGAACTTACCTATGTTTGATACTGTCACGATGCCACAGGCTGTTGCGAAAATTTCCCGACGCCCTAGGACGTCGCGTTGATGTTGCGGTAGCCAAGAACATCATCGCGACCCCAACCGTCCGACCTCAGTCGAGAGGGGTCCCGGGACCATCTAACTGAGGACCACCAGAAACCAGACAAACGTATCCACAAGGGGGAGGGGAGAGGGAAACATGTGGGAAAGTTGAAAAACCAACCACTCTCACCCCACGATCAGCATACATGGAAATTTACAGCGAGGGAAAACTCAATCACACGCGCATGGACCTCACACACCCCAACACCCCAAAACAACGGAGATTAACAAGGAATCTCAGGGGAAGGGAGCATGCTAGAATGAGAGGGGAGAGGAGTCCCTAATTAAGGAGTAGAGTCAAACCGTTGGGCATTCACGTCGGAAGACCACATCCTCCTGTTGGGTTTTCCATATATCATGTTTTTGATGATCACATTAATATCCTTGAACATTGATTTAATGCAAAATTGATGTGCTAACTAACATGAAAAACACCATGAAAGTGATTGAGTTAAACATTGCTAAATCATACAATGTATATCACTAACAATGTATTTGCATGTAGGTGCACAAGCATGAAAGATGGAGCATGAAGAAGAGATGAGCAAATAGCACAAAAAACTGTCAAAGAGGTGTATCTGTCGACAGCTCAGGGCATGTACCTGTCGAAGATTCACACAGTCATTCCAAGACAGAACTCAGGTTTGCATCTCTGAGTGCACCTGTCGACAGATGCAATGTACCTGTCGACAGATACACACAGTCAACCCAGGACAGAACTCAGGTTTTGTATTCCTGAGTGCACCTGTCGACAGATGCAAATTGCCTGTCGACAGATACACTCAGAAATTCAGATTTTCTGAAACCCAGTTCTCAGCCTGAGTGCGCCTGTCGACAGATGCAAGTGCACCTGTCGACAGACGACGGAAACATGAGATTTAGAGTTTCCAAATCCGGCCCCACTTGGGTGTTTCCTTCCTCCACGACCCCCACCTTTACCTAACACTATATAAGCATCCTTTTGGAGCCAAATTCGCAGAGAGCAGCCTCCCAACCAAGAGCCTCCAAGGGACCAAGAGGAAAAGCCCCAAATTGCTGCTCTGCTTCAACTTTCTGCCCAGATCGTTGTGGAATCGCCATCCATGCGAAGTTGAAGCCGGATCGTCATCAATTCAACCTTCTACATCGATCAATCTACATCCAATCGAAGTTTGAAGAGCGTTTGGACGATCCACGAGAAGAATTCCAACTGGATTTGTTCCCCAACTCTAAATTCTTCTCCATTTCACAATTTCCATTCCATTGTGTGTGTGTGGTTGTGTTTCGAGCATCCCTTGTGCTTGATTCACGAATTTGTGGTTGTTCTGATCGTGGTTCATCAGACAACGTGTGTGTGGTTGAGTTGTTGTGTTGAACTCGCTCATAAGCAGTCGTTTCTGCGTGTGTGTGTGGACGGTGGATGTAGGATACACGAGTTGTGTACTCCGAACCACCTTAAATCATCGTGTTCTGTGGTTTGTTCGCTTTGCGATAGATGATTGGTAGGCACGGTGTTCATACGCACGTTTGATTCCCTGTTCTCAATTATCAACTCAAGTTTCTTAATCTCAATCAAATCTAATCAAGTTTCATTAAGATGCTGTAGCACCGAAAAGAAGCCATCAGTAATTAGAATTTCCGTAATCTATTCACCCCCCCCCCCTTAGATTACCATATCGTGTTATTCCGCATAACCTTCAATTGGTATCAGAGCAGGTTTCTCCGATTTACAGTTTTCGTAATTTGATCTAGCGATCAGGAGATTTTCGATCTTATGGATTCTAGCAAAGGGTATATGGCCGAGGGACATTCAGTAACCAGGCCACCCTATTTTGATGGCACTGACTATCCTTATTGGAAAAATCGTATGCAGGTATTTTTGAGAGCTCAAAATTACGAGCTGTGGAAGATAGTCAGCAAGGGACCATATGTGTTGCCCGAGGACGAAGACACCTGGACGAAAGACCAAATAGCTAAAGGAACTCTCAACTGGAGCGCACTAAACATGATGCAATGTGCGGTGCATCCAAAGGAGTTCTCAAGAGTCTCCACATGCTCAACAGCAAAAGAGATGTGGGACAAACTTGAACTCATTTACGAAGGTACGTCCGAGGTAAGGGAAACTAAAGTTAGCATGTTAGTGTCTGAATATGAAATGTTCAAGATGAAAACTGATGAAACCATATCAGACATGTTTGCAAGATTCATGCTAATAGTTAACGGGCTAAAAGGTCTTAAGAAGGAATACTCTGAAAGTGACTTAGTAAGAAAGATACTTCGATCTCTTACTTCATCTTGGAATACTAAGGCCACTGTCATTGAGGATTCCAAAGACCTTTCCAAAATGAAATTGGATGAACTAATTGGCTCCTTAATGACATATGAAATCAACATCAAAAGAAAGAATTAGAAGAAAATCCTAGGAAGTCAATTGCTCTAAAAGCATCCAACAAAACATCAACAAGCTCCAAGAAATCCATTCAACAAGATAGTGATGAGCAAGAACATCTAGTGAGAGTGATAATGGTGAAATGGCAATGCTCACTAGACAATTCAAGAAATTTCTGAAGTTCAAAAGGAGAGACACAGGTAACTCTAAACCTTTCAAAAGAAAATTTTTCACAGAAATATGAGTCCAACAAAAAAATCTGATATTGTTTGTTATGAATGCAAGAAACAAGGGCACATGAGAGGAGAATGCCCGGAACTCAAGAAGAAGCTGAAGAAGGAAAAATTCACCTCCAAGAAAGCCAAAGCAATGTTGGCCACCTGGAGTGATGAAGATGAAGATGAAGATGCACAAGAAACATCCGATGATGAAGAAGTGAATGCTTAATGGCAAGGAGTGATGACTCCACCGAGGTAAACTTCTCATTTGATGATTTCACTGCAAGTGAATGGGAGGAAGCATACACTACTCTATTTGAAAATTTTGTGAATATAGATCTGAAAATAAAGCATTAAAAAGAAATGCAACTCCCTTGTGCATGATAAAAACAATGATGAACGAATTGCATTCCTGACAAAAGAAATAGAAATGATGAAAGTTGATGAAAAGACTCATAATGAAGAGATGGATTGCTTGAAAATGAGATTGCAAGAAACACAAAAAGAAAAGACTGTTTAAGCCATTCTCTTGAATTCCTTCAAGAAGAACATAGAAACAAGAAAAAGTTGGAACAAACTGAAAAGGAATTGAAAGAAAAATCTGAGGACTTAATGAAATTTGTAAAAGGGAAGCAAAATCTAGATGCGGTTTTGGGCGCTAAAATACATGTAACCAAGCATGGGTTAGGATATCAACCTGTCAAACAAAAGAAAATAGGAGAGTCATTGATCACTTCCTTTGTTGATCCTAGCCCAAGCACAAGCAAGCATGTTCCCACAAAGCATAACTCAAGGCAGTCTCAGACCAAAGCAATGCAACCCAAACAAATGTTCCCAACAAACAAAAGAAAAGCCACCTGTCGACAGATGGAATGGTGCCTGTCGACAGACAAGAACAACTTCAACTAATAAACAGTCTATCAAGCAACAAAAAATTGAAAAGAAAATTCCTTCATGCAATGTGTGTAAAAAGATTGGTCATGATGAAAAACAATGCTGGAATAATCCAAAGAAACAGAAATTCAAACAAGTTTGGATTCCTAAACATCTACTTTGTTGCATGAATGAAATTTGGGACCCAAAGTAATTTGGGTACCAAAACCTCTTGTCTGATCCACATATGCAGGAATGCCTAGCAGCCCAACATCAAAACAAATGGTACTTGGATAGCGGCTGTTCGAGGCACATGACGGGCGACAAAGCTAAATTCTGTTTCCTAGTGGAGAAAGACGGAGGACAAGTCATCTTTGGAGGTAACAACAAAGGCCAAATAATGGCACAGGTAATGTTGGTAAGTGTCCCTCCAATTCAATTGAAAATGTACTGTTGGTTGATGGCCTTAATCACAACTTGCTTAGCATAAGTCAATTGTGTGATAGAGGTCACAACGTCATTTTGAATCAAATTCATGTCAAATTGTTGATAAAGAAACAGGAAGTGTAAAATTTTCTGGAAAAAGAGTGAATAACATTTACTTAGTTGACTTAGATGATCCAGAAAATGACAACTTGTGTCTTGTTGCAAATAGACAGGATGAATTGACCTTGTGGCATCGTAGGCTTGGCCATGCGAGCTACAACGTGTTGCACAAGATCATGAAGCTCAAATTAGTAAGTGGACTTCCTGACATTTCTTTTAACAACAATGAAAGTTTTTGTGATGCATGTGCACAGGGAAAACACCCGGAAGTCTTTCAAATCTAAAGCACCGGTAAGCACATCTAAACCATATGAACTGTTGCACATGGACCTTTTTGGACCAACTAGAACTCTAAGTCTCAATGGCAAACGTTTTGGTTTTGTCATTGTAGATGATTTTTCTAGGTTCACATGGGTCAAATTCTTGGCACACAAAAGTGAAACACTTACAATCTTCCAAGAATTCTTTAACAAGATTGAGCATGGCAATGTGAATAAAATATGCTCAATCCGCACCGATCACGGGGAGAATTTGATAACAATGCTTTTTCTGATTTTTGCAGGCACCAAGGGATTGAACATCTGTTCTCTTCCCCAAGGACTCCAGAACAAAATGGAGTAGTGGAGAGGAAAAACAGAACATTGGTGGAAATGGCTCGCACTCTTCTAGTTGAAGGCCAACTCTCCAAAAGCTTTTGGGCAGAAGCAGTGAACACTTCGTGCTACATTCTAAACAGAGCCATGGTAAGACCTGTGATAAAGAAAACCCCCTACCATTTGTTGAAAGGTAAGAAACCCAACCTTGGGTACTTCCGAGTTTTGGCTCAAAGGTATTTATTCATAACAATGATAAATCTGATTTAGATAAATTTGAAGCCAAAAGTGATCAAGGTGTTTTTCTAGGCTACTCAGAACACTCTAGGGCATATAGGGTGTTTAACAATAAAACACGCACTGTGGAAGAAACTCCACATGTATTTTTGATGAGACTTATGCCAAATCTAACAGCTTGAATGTTAACAGGACTGAAAAAGAGGATGAAGGAACATCGCTTAAGGACCTACAAGTCAAAGCAAAAGACAAATCTGAAGAAGATTCCAAGACCAAAGGTGGATATCTTCACAGGGACTACGATGAAGATGATGAAATAGCATTCAGAAAACAAGATGAAACACTTGAAGAGAATCCACCAGAAAGTGAACCTCCTGAAGAACGACATTCACAAGATCAAATTCCTCAAGGACAAGATACCCCGGCCCTTCAACAATCACAAATGTGAGGTATTCCAAAGATCACCCACTTGATGATGTGATAGGTAGTTTAAATGATTCTGTTCAAACGAGGTCTCAAGTAAGACAAATAATTGAACATGATCTTTTTGCTTTTGTTTCTCAAGTGGAACCCAAAAATGTTGAAGAAGCCTTAAAAGATAACTCGTGGATTGATGCTATGCATGAGGAACTTGGTCAATTTCAAAGAAATAATGTATGGAGTTTAGTTCCTAGAACCCCTGAAATTTCTATCATAGGAACTAGATGGGTGTTTAGGAATAAACTTAATGAAGAAGGAAAAGTGGTCAGAAATAAAGCAAGACTCGTTGCAAAAGGATATAGTCAAGAATTTGGTGTAGATTTGAAGAATCCTTTGCTCCTGTAGCCAGTTAGAAGCAGTCAGAATTTTATTGGCATATGCATGCTCCCATAAGTTCAAACTTTATCAAATGGATGTTAAAACTGCTTTCTTAAATGGCTATATAAAAGAAGAAGTCTATGTCTCTCAACCACCAGGTTTTGAAAATTCTGAAATGCCTAACCATGTGTATAAATTGCACAAAGCTCTTTATGGTTTGAAACAGGCACCTCGAGCTTGGTATGATAGACTAAGCAATTTTCTGGTAAGCAAAAACTACTCAAGAGGTAAAGTGGACCAAACTCTCTTCACTAAGAAAGTTCGCAATCACATGATTGTTGTTCAAGTTTATGTGGACGATATTATATTTGGTTCAACTAACCCTTCACTGTGTGAAGAATTTTCTAAACATATGCACAGTGAATTTGAGATGAGTCTAATGGGGGAGCTTCAATTCTTTCTTGGTTTGCAGGTGAAACAACATAAAGACGGATTCTTCATAAATCAAGAAAATATGTCAAAGAGCTTCTCAAACGATTTCAATTTGAGCAAGCTAAACCGGCCTCCACCCCAATGAGCACAAGCATCAAATTGGAAAATGATGAGAAAGGTAAACCGGTAGATGCAAAGCACTTCCGAGGTATGATTGGCTCACTTCTTTATCTTACTGCAAGTAGACGGATATACAATTTAGTGTTTGCCTTTGTGCTAGATATCAATCTAGTCCAAAGGAAAGCCATTTAATTGCAGTCAAGAGAATTTTCCGATATCTCTCAGGCACATGCAATTTGGGTTTTTGGTACCCAGCAGGCAGTAGTTTTGATTTGATCTCATATTCTGATGCTGATTATGCTGGATGTAAAATTGATAGAAAAAGCACTAGTGGATATTGCCAATTCCTTGGCGGTTGCATGGTTTCGTGGGCATCCAAGAAACAACACTCGGTTGCACTCTCCACTGCAGAGGCAGAATATGTCGCTGCAGGAAGTTGTGCAGCTCAAGTGTTGTGGATCAAAAGTCAGTTAGCTGACTATAATGTTGAAATTGGATGCACACCTATCCTATGTGACAACACAAGTGCTATCAACCTTTCAAAAAACCCTGTCCAACACTCAAGGACTAAACACATTGAAATCCGTCATCATTTCTTGAGAGATGAAGTTGCCAATAAAACCTTGGAACTTAATTTCATTCCCACAGAAAAACAATTGGCTGATATTTTCACCAAACCCTTGTCTGAAGATAGATTCACATCCTTAAGAAGAGAATTGGGTTTGTGTAAAATGCAATGAAACTGACTATCCATATTGGAGTACATGCTCTTTATAAGTGAATGACTATGTGGTATATCAAATGGTGAACTGTGGAAGAACAAGTTCGGCTTGTTTGAAAACTATCATCATGCGTGAGAAAATATTCTCCGCCAAGTATCAATAGTCCCATTTCATAAAAAGGCCCTGTACTTCACATAGGATTTTAGTTTCCTTACATTTTATCATGTTAACTCCATGAAACAATTTTTTCTGTGATCATGTGCTTGTGTATGACTTTCTTTATGATCATGTGCTGTGTATGACTTCTTTAAATGATCATGTTTGTCTTGTATCAAATGCTTGTGTGAATCCTTGCTTAGATGTTGTGTCAACACGTGCACACACTATGGGGAGTAAGTTAAGGATAGATGAGTTTTTTCTTGAGGAAACTCTTCCTACATCTCCTTGTTGAATTCTCACTTCCTTGAACTCAATGTGCAATCAATCTAAAACCAGAAAAATCCAATCTGTTCATATCTGTCGACAGTCTCATTCCATCTGTCGACAGGTACACTCAGTTTTGTTCTGACTGAAACTTCAATTCATCAGTCTGTGTGCATCTGTCGACAGACAGATTCCTTCTGTCGACAGATACACACATTCTTCTTTATTTTTATTCCTTCTTCATACTTCTCAAGAAAGTGTTCTTACTTGATTTAAAGGTAAACATTGGTTTGTTTGTGTGCAATATAACTTTTCATATCCACTTCATGTCAAAGTCGTGAACCAAGTCTAAATGATGTTTGATGCAACACTTGATTGAGGTCTATTTAGATCATTTTGAACACAATGAGCAAACCAAATGATTTTTAAACATCTCCTTTGAATAACTCCCTTGTCGTTAAACATGAATCTAAAATGATTTGAAAAATCAGAAGGTTCTTGAATTTGATGTTCTACATATAACTTGCCTAAAGAAATCTCATGTACTTGACGAAAAGCAAAAATAAATAAAAAAAAAGGAGAAAAGCTACCTATTTCTTCGGTTCAATCAACAATTTATCTTTCATTTATGGGATGGAGGTAGAGCAATGATGAAAATCACTAAGTAACCGGGGACATGGGCATCACCAATGTCGGTCTTCGCGTCAAAAGGTTGTTTCATTATCTCTATACAATGGCTTGATGGACACTCACATTGAGTAACTGGGGGTATTGGCATCACAAATGTCTACCTTCACATGAAAAAGTGAAAGTGCTCCTCATTGCCACTCTTTTCCATCTTCGTTGTTTAAAGATTCTAAAATCATACCAGAAATAGAGTGAAGCCTCCGAAAACTTTTTATGTCAAGTCCAATGTGCTTCTTATGGGTAAGATGTTCTTGTGGCCATCTAATTCAAATGTCATCTGACTATCATCTCTATTTAGATGCATGTTTTCTTCAACGGCCTTAATCAAAAGAGTTATTTAATTTTCACTGGCTATTGTGAAATGTGTTCTTCATGATAATTAAAGAACTTATCTGTTTTAATTCAAACTCATTTTAATTGTGTCATGTCTTCATCATAATGGATATGCATTTTTATCTTGTACATACACCTATTTTACCTTAAACACAAATGAACACTTGTCCCTTTGAAAAATCTTTCAAAAATCAAGTTTTAGCCAAAAAAAAAAAAAGGGTTATCTGTCGACAGATAGATTGTCATCTGTCGACAGCCGGCGGCCCAGATCCGTTTTTGAAGCCAACCCTCGCGCCGGTTCAAGTCCTTTTTTGGGGCCTCTCTTTTAAAACCCTTCTAAACCTATTCTAAGGCATCCCACGACCACTTCTCACCCTTCCCCTCTCATTTCCTCCTCCTCTTCTCCAAACCCCTCTCCCCCCTTCGGGCTCAAGATCCGCTCCGTCTCCGACGATCCTGCTGCTCCTCGTCTGGGATCCCTCCACTCTCCCTTCCCAAACGCCATTCTCACCCTCCTTCCTGAGATGGCACCCAAATCAAAGCTTCTCTCTCGCCGTCGTCGCGCTTCGACGGACGCCGGAGAGAGTTCCAGGGCTCCTTCCGAACGTCGCAGCAAGCATCGCGAGGATCGGTTGCCGGAACTCAATGTTCCTCAAGGTCTCCGTCTTATCCGGGCCACGGCACCTTCAAGAAACTCGTCCAATCCCGGTATGTGGACTTCGAGTCCTTAGCACCGATGTTCCCCTCACTCCTACCCTACTTTGACACTCAAGGGTGGACATCCTTTTGTACTCACACTTGCAATACTCTCCAACTGCCGTCACAGAGTTTTTCAATAACCTAGGGCTTTCCGATCAGGGAGATCTTTCTCTTCGGTGAAAGGCACTGTTTTCGCCTCACCGCCAATCTTATCTCGACAGCCCTTGAAATTCCAAACTCAGGAGTTGAAATCTTCAACTACACTCCTTCCGCTTCTGAGTACTATGAACTTCTCACGTTGCAACCTTATGACTCCACTAAGGAAATTGCTCGTCTAAATGCCAACTCCTTTCCTCCTTTGATCCGGATGATCCATCACATCTTCACTACCTTGATCGTCCCGAAGGATGGAAGCCGAGAATTAGTCACCGAGGTCCACAAGTCTTTGTTCATATTCTTCCTCAAGTGTCAACAAATCAATCTGCCTGAACTCATGATAAGCCTCATCCGTCGGTGTTTCTCAAACACCAAAAGATCAATGCCATACGCTTGCCCCATCACCTCTCTTCTCATTTTCATTGGCATTCCTATCGCTTCAAGTGAGCTCATCTCCTTAAAACCCGCAGTGCTTTTGACCTCACTGCTGCTAACCGAATGGGCTACAAGATTGTAGACGGTATAGTCACAAGGACTCTCAAAGGAAAGGAACAACAAGGAGTTGAAGAGTCATCTGATGAAGAAGACAATGAAGCCGATGAAGCTAATGAAGGCAGTGATGAAGACTCTCAGGATGAGCAAATGCCTGATCAACCTCAAGAATTTGATGATGTACCTGTGCCTCAAGAACAATCTCTTCGTGATTACTTGGCACAAATGCATCAACAAATGATCTCAGGTTTTGCTCAGATGAATTCCAGATTTGATCAAGTGGATGCTCGCCTCAACTCTCTGGATGAGTCTCACGTGCAAATCCGAGACCGGCTTGATTCCCTCTACTCCGAGAGAGATGGATCCCGTCATCCTCCACCTGCTGGACATGACAATGAATAGAGGGTCTCAGGGTCATTAGAGGTCATTAAGAGTCTTAGCTGGGAGTTAGTCTCACTTGTCCAGTCATCTTTTGCTTGTTCATGTTATTTCCCTTTCTTTTGATTTTATTGAGTCATGTAATGATTGTCTCTTGTACTGTGAAATTTGAATGATCAATCAATGAAAACTCACAGTTCATGTTTATTTGTCTCTAATGTGCATGACTTGACATTTTGTATGTTGTCAAAAAGGGGAGAACATCAATATGCATCAATTGAATGTTTTGTCATCATCAAAAAGGGGGAGATTGTTGGGTTTTCCATATATCATGTTTTGATGATCACATTAATATCCTTGAACATTGATTTAATGCAAAATTGATGTGCTAACTAACATGAAAAACACCATGAAAGTGATTGAGTTAAACATTGCTAAATCATACAATGTATATCACTAACAATGTATTTGCATGTAGGTGCACAAGCATGAAAGATGGAGCATTGAAGAGATGAGCAAATAGCACAAAAACTGTCAAAGAGGTGTATCTGTCGACAGGCTCAGGGCATGTGTCGACAGATTCACACAGTCATTCCAAGACAGAACTCAGGTTTGCATCTCTGAGTGCACCTGTCGACAGATGCAAAGTACCTGTCGACAGATACACACAGACAACCCAGGACAGAACTCAGGTTTGTATTCCTGAGTGCACCTGTCGACAGATGCAATTGCCTGTCGACAGATACACTCAGAAATTCAGATTTTCTGAAACCCAGTTCTCAGCCTGAGTGCGCCTGTCGACAGATGCAAGTGCACCTGTCGACAGACGACGGAAACATGAGATTTGAGTTTCCAAATCCGGCCCCACTTGGGTGTTTCCTTCCTCCACGACCCCCACCTTTACCTAACACTATATAAGCATCCTTTTGGAGCCAAATTCGCAGAGAGCAGCCTCCCAACCAAGAGCCTCCAAGGGACCAAGAGGAAAAGCCCCAATTGCTGCTCTGCTTCAACTTTCTGCCCAGATCGTTGTGGAATCGCCATCCATGCGAGTTGAAGCCGGATCGTCATCAATTCAACCTTCTACATCGATCAATCTACATCCAATCGAAGTTTGAAGAGCGTTTGGACGATCCACGAGAAGAATTCCAACTGGATTTGTTCCCCAACTCTAAATTCTTCTCCATTTCACAATTTCCATTCCATCGTGTGTGTGTGGTTGTGTTTCGAGCATCCTTGTGCTTGATTCACGAATTTGTGGTTGTTCTGATCGTGGTTCATCAGACAACGTGTGTGTGGTTGAGTTGTTGTGTTGAACTCGCTCATAAGCAGTCGTTTCTGCGTGTGTGTGTGGACGGTGGATGTAGGATACACGAGTTGTGTACTCCGAACCACCTTAAATCATCGTGTTCTGTGGTTTGTTCGCGTTTTGCGATAGATGATTGGTAGGCACGGTGTTCATACGCACGTTGATTCCCTGTTCTCAATATATCAACTCAAGCTTTCTTAATCTCAATCAATTCTAATCAAGTTTCATTAAGATTGTTGTAGCACCGAAAAGAAGCCATCAGTAATAGAATTGCCGTAATCTACAACCCCCCCCCCCTTCTAGATTACCATATCGTGTATTCCGCATAACCCTTCACTCCTCACTCCTAGCACCCACGGAGGTGCCACTCAGGAGAGTCACATTAACCACGAGCACCACGAACAAGCGAACAAAACACAAGAGGGCTCAGGGAGAGAAGAAGGAGAAGAAGAAGAAAGAAGAGGAGAGGAATGTACAACCCTCCTTATACCGGTACGATTATACCAAATCAACATCGATATAAGGGCATCATTACAGTATGACAATCTTGGAACTGCGCAGAACGGGTAGCCCTCTCCACCAAACATGGTACTTGCCACTCCAGGATTTCATCTTGATGCCACAGGATATCACATACCAATGGAGCATTCCATAGAGACTTTTCTATAGACGGCTCCATAGTCTTCTATGGTAAGCACTGTCATCTCGACAATATTAACTAACACTTAATCACATGGTGTACTTATTCACATGCACTATTTAAACTCATTCACATGCACTTAACAAATATCATGTTTCAATTTACGAACTCAGTATGACAGTTCCACAGGGTCTATTTAATCATATCAGTACCTAATCATGTTGCTAAATACTGAGATTTACATGATTTAAATCAAATGCTTAATATGGTCTAATTACCCTTGTTAGAAGCAAACTATATCCACGGGACTCAAAACAATATCAAATTTTATCACAAACTCCATACATATAATGTGTCACATGTCTAATTTTTTAGATTTTTCACAACTGTAAGACTTATTTTAACAATTTAAACAGATTTCATGTAATTTCGGTGAAATAGTCACTTAACATGGTAGACAGTAAAGTAGTCGGTTCTAACTAGTCTAAAACATGCGAACAGTCACTCCAAGATCATGGAAATTTTTTGAAACCCTAACATGCAAGGAAACTATAGCAACCTTGTATTTTAATAAATAAAGAAATAAAAAATTTAAAGAAAAATGAATTAATTAAAACCCATTAAGCAGAAAGAAGTAATGGGATTTGCTAAATGGATCATGTAAAAGTTATTGGGCCAAAATAGGGATTTTTAAAGGATGAATAATAGAATAATACCCTAAGTTCGTATCTTTAATATTCCCTAAAAGAAAAGAGCTATTAAACCATTAAAATAGTTAATATGGGTTGGAATTGGACTCCTAACCCTACACAAATTGGCTAGGTATGAATTTGCAACCCAACCTAACCCATTAGAAGTTGGAAAGCTTGGAAGGTAGATATAAATATGGAAAACTTGGAATTAATAGGAATTAGAGTAGTAGTAGGAATTGGCAACAAAGGAAGCTTAAATACACCCCAACCTCCCCATGGCTAGCCCTATGTGTTGCTGAGGCTTGCTGGACGTGGAGTAGAGGCCAAAGGAAGGAGAAAATGTGGGGAGAAGGCTTGCTCAAGATCCAACCCTTGTTCTTCGAGTTCTAAGCCCTAGAAAAATCGACCCAAAGGTAGGCATTCTCATAAGCTAAACCTAATTAATCTCGTTTGTAGGATGTTCCTAACATCAGGAATAAAAGTCCTCTAGTTTCTCTAACTTTCATCGACCATATATTTTGATCTTGATTTTTGAAGTTCCCTCATCATCACATCGTCGAGCCATCATATTAAATTTTGATGTCCATGTACACTTGGTCTGATGCCACAAAATTTTAACTGGATATACTGCTCATTGTTAGGAATCTTTTACCCTCGAAATCCCAAATTTTCATTCAGTATACTACCTGAATTTATTCTTTTCCCTACACTGTACAATGTTCCGTGTTTTTCATGCATGAACTTGTTTAAACCCTATCAAGACCATGATTACTTTCAAATTCCTATTTACTGGGTGTACCCTTGCATGTCTAGATTTCTTTACATTTGGTTTCATGATTTTTCATCACCTGTACATCGAGATTTTTATTTTTGAATGACATATCAAAACATGGAAAGCTTAGACCGCAATCCAAGGCAATCATTTTCCTATTCTGACTCAAGCGCAGAACCTGAGAATGCGACAGACCGATAGGCCATGTTCTCAGGGGCTGATCGCGACCAGAACCCTGTCGCGTTCTGAACGCGAGAAGACCTGGCGTCGCGTTCTGGCCACCTGTCCTGACCGACCCATCGCGACCTTTGAAAGACCGTGTCACATTCTGGATGTGCCCTGTCGTGATCCTTATAGGGGTACGTCGCCTTCTGGATTTTTTTGCCTAAACCCTATATTTTTTATAATCTTAATTTTCTACAGTAGCCACATACCTTGTTAACTGTCTTTAACACAGTAAACGATGTTGTTAACTTGGATATGTAATAGTTAATTAAAAGACATGCACACGATCTTTTCATATCCATGATTCTCTTTATTATATGCACATACTTGTAATCACCCCTTATAACTCGACTTGGCATGAAAATATCTCATAATATATATGGTAGTTTACTTCATAATGTATTTAAATTTTCCCTATTTTTTAATGAACTTGTCTTCATTTCTCGCAATGTTTTGAGAATACCGTTACCGACGCTCCACTGTTCTAGAATTCCTTTGGAACGTCGAGCACTTGTTTCTATATATATACTTTCTCCTGACTGGACAAACTCTCTGTCAGATATTCCTTCTGTCGGACTATTGAATCCTTGTTCAAGGCCTCCGTAAGACTCCTCTGTCCATGGGTTCCCACATGGTCGATGAGCTGGTTGTACCCTAATACCTATGATACCCTTTAGGATCAGTAAGATCCAAACGGCCTTAGAATGCTCTCTCGCTCTTATCTTGAATCACACCGGACCTCTGGACCTGTGCATAACATGGCCAATGGGAGGGTAGTGAATTCCACCTGACTGCCAACAACAATTGCGCGTGTTGTGCAACTATTACTATAGCCCGTTTACTCGACGTTTCATATGCAATGACCTGTAGTTCTCATCTATACTCTACTCGCTCATCTATTCACACTCTCTCTACTATCTCGTCTATTCATCTGGTACTCTCATCTATTTCTTGGTACTCTCTCTTGGCCATGACTGATTGTCTAAAGATAAATAATATAATTAATACATGGTAATATATATAAAGGGCCGGTCTAGTCCTGGGAGGTGCACCCAAAAGTGCTATTTGCCCACGAGAGTTAATTGACCAGAGTGTTGGCATTACACTCAAGTGCTATCTATCTCGACTATCTATATGACAATCAAAGTTCTATACTATACTCGTTGTGCTATTGTTATACTTTGTGCTATTTATGCCATGGCCATCCTGCTCTTTGTGCTATGCTTGACACTTGTGCTATTTCATTCACATGTTATTGTGCTATCTTGGTTCATGTCATCGTGCTATCTCTCACACTACTTGACTCTCGCTCTCTTTCATTAATTACTCTGCTCTTTAATACATTAATCATTTAAAACATGCCTGATCATGAGATTTAAGTCCTACTGGGTGTTATCACTCACCCTGCATTCAGGTGAGACTGAGGATGATACTTACACTCAAGAGGATGGGAATGACCAAGAGTGAAGTCAAAAGTACCCTAGCATAATATGTTAGAGTCTTAGTTTAGTCTTTTACTTTTATTCAATGTAATTGGGCATCATAGAATGGCTATGATATTGGTGATTGTAATAGATATTTGAGGAATTATCAATGAGATGCTTCTACTTTAGTATTTAATCTTTGTCCAATGGTTTGATGTCTATTATACGCTCTGTACCCGTTTACTTGCAACTGCCTCACGTTTCGATATTCCGCATCGGGGCATGACAAAAACTATTTATCAGAATTAATTATAGTTAAACATACTTATTCTCTAATAACAGAAATTATACTAAATAATATCATGCTCAGAATTTCGACAGAACCTCATGGTATGACCTACAGACCATACCTGACCAATCACAATTTTTATAGCATGCACACTATGCTGCCATCAACTCAGGAACTTTGCGGCAACAAGGTTTCCGTCAACCTCCGGTTTGGAGAAGTGCAGACCGAACTCAAATGAAAAGGAGAATTGGGGTTTCCATGACACGAATAAAATCCGAAAAAAATTACTAGGACCTAGGGGACATGTCTAGGGATGATACCCCTCGATTACTTGCCTGGAAATCAATCTAGGAAGATCAAATTTTTCTATGAATCCCTCCTCGGCCAAGCCAAGAAGGTGAGATTCTCCTCCCAAATCCGGTCTTCCTGTCGATGCACATGGATCTCCAGAGTCGGGAAGATTCTTCAATAGTAGGAGCACCTCCAGTCAAAGTAGATCATCAGAAGAAGCTCGAAATTGCTAGATCAAGCCTTAAGAAGTTCTTGTTTTCCTCTCCACAAACCCTAGTTTTTCCCTTAGAGCCAAGGTCTTAATCTGGCCGAAAACACAAGGTTTTATAGGGCTAATGGTCGGGATACGCTTAGGATTAGGTTTTTCTACCGTTGGGATAGTTTCCTAATCAAGAACCCAGAGAAAATGCTGCCATTTCAGATCTGGAATCCTAGACATAAACGGAGAAATAATGACCATATTGCTACAGTTAACAGGAAGTAGGCGTCCATCGATCTGGATGTCTATATCCCCTACCCATGAAATCAACACACATAGATTGCCATCAACATGCCCTTAACATCAAGGATGTTGATGTTAACAGTGATTTCAGGCATACCACTAAATACATTAAACCAGCATACATGTACAAAGATAAATAGACATTATATGAACAAAATTAATAAATACAATATGTACAGAATTAGCTAAATACTTATATGCACAGAAATAAACATATATATACATAAGCACATAAGTAAATAAATACTCATAGTATGCACAAAATTAAATATACATAATATGAACAAAATTCGAGGGCCTTACAGGGAAATGGGCGTTGGCCTCAATTTTGAACCGACGGGCCCAGAGACGCGATGGGTCGGGGCGACACGACAACGACATGTCGCGACCGCCTAGTAGGTGCGACCATGTCACGACACCCAACCCTGGCGCGACACCAAAGTGGTCAAACCTCGAACACTGGGAAAACCAGAATGTGACGGCTTGCCAGGTCGCGTCAACGTGCACACGCCTAACACCGACAAGGCCGTTCTGACAGAAAGGAGAGTGGTCAGAATAGTCAGAAAAGTAGTCGCGTCGCCTCTAGATGCCGCGACAAGAATGCGATGCCACCCCCAGCGCGACCAAAATGCGACGGCCAGTTGTGCCGCGACTAAAACCATGTCGCGACGGCTCCTCTGGCACGACAACGTCACGACCAAGAGGTCCATCTGACCAAAAGGAAAGGGCTAAGGCCCGAGAGGGCTGGCTCTCACATCCTACCCCCCTTAAAATGATTTTGTCCTCAAAATCAAAAGAAAAACTCAGTTTCAATAGGAAGCAACAGAAGGAGAAACAACATACCGATCACTCAAACAAGTAAGGGAAGTACTCACTCATCTCATCCTCGTGCTCCCAGTGGCCTCGCCACCAATGCGGTTCTCCCAATCAACCTTAACCAGCGGAATCTACCTCCTGCGCAACTGCTGCACTCTGTGGTCCACAAATCTGACTGGGTGCTCTCGTACGGACAAATCTAGTGCAACTCTAACTGCAAGTAATCTAACACGTGCGGAACGTGAAAAACCTTGTGCACACCTGCTAACTCTACTGGGAGATGCAATCTGTACACGATCTCGCCGATCCTCTATATAATAGGGAATGGTCCAATATACCTCTAACTGAGCTTTCCCCTCTTTACAAACCTCATGACACCCTTGGTCGGCGAGACCCGCAAAACACAAGGTCACCAACGTTGAACTACAACGGCCTCATACAAACATCTGCATATCTCTTCTGCCTGCTCTGTACTGCCTAAAGCCTCTGCCTAACTAAACTGATTGTGTCTGCACATTGTTGTACCATCTCTGGTCCCAAAAGCTACCTTTCACCCACTTCAAACCAGTGAAGTGGTGTCCTGCACGGTCAACCATACAAAGCCTCGTTGGTGCCATTCCAATACTCGAGGGATAACTGTTGTTGTATGCAAACTCTACCAGCGGAAGGTGGGACTCCCAAGTGCCACCCCAGTCCAAACAGCACACTCTCAACATATCCTCCAAAGTCTATATAGTCCTCTCTGGCTGCCCATCTGACTGCGGGTGGTACGCTGAACTCATCCTCAACTCTGTACCAAGAGCTCTCTGCAAACTGTGCCAAAACCCTGAAGTGAACCTCGTATCTCTGTCAGAAACAATGGAAACTGGGGTCTCGTGCAATGGAACAACGTGGTCCATGTACAGTCTGGCAAGCCTGTCCACTGACCAAGAAATCCTGACTGAAAGGAAGTGCACTGACTTGGTCAACTGGTCCACAATCACCTAAACTTCATCATGCCTCTGTGGAGTAGGGGCAAATCACCCACAAAATCCATGGTGATGTCGTCCCACTTCCACTAGGGAATGGGCAACAGTTGCAGCTTACCACCAGGATACCAATGCTCTGCCTTCACTTGCTCACACGTAAGGCAATGAGCAATAAACTCTGCCACGCCCCTCTTTATCCCTGGCCACCATAAGAACCTTTTCAGGTTATGATACATCATGGTGGAACCAGGATGAAAACATACCTTGACTGGTGTGCCTTTGACAGCAGCGCCTGCCGCGCATCACAGGGAATGTACAATCTGCTTCTAAATCTGACCTCACTGTCCTCGTTCAGCTCAACATCTCGCATCTGTAAAATATCTGTCAACTCTAAATCTGCCTGCTGCGCCTCCAGCACCTGACAGTACACTGACGGGCGAACTGACAAACTGGTCATCACTGCATGATCTCTGTACCTTGAAGGGCAGAAAACTCCCTCAGCCAAATCCTCAAACAACCTCCATTCTCTAACCATCAATGAACTCAAGTGAACTCGCCTGCTCAAAGCATCTGCCACGACGTTAGCCCTTCCCGGGTGATAGGAGAGGGTATGGTCGTAGTCCTTCGAGTACTTTATCCATCTGCACTGCCTCAAGTTCAAATCCTTCTGAGTGAATATGTACTGCAACTTTGATGGCGGTGAAGATCTCAAATGCCTCGCCGTACAAATAGTGCCTCCACAACTTCAGGGCGAACACCACTGTTGCCAACTCTAAGTCGTGAGTAGGGTAGTTCTCCTCCTCTTTCTTCAGCTGCCGAGAAGCATAGGCAATGACCCCACCATGCTGCATCAACACTGCACCCAAACCTGATCTCGAAGCGTTTGTGTAGACCACAAAACCTCTGCTACCTGACGGCAAGACCAACACTAGTGCTGAAGTCAACCACTCTTCAGCTACTGAAAACTCTGCTCACAATCGTCGGTCCAATGGACCTGGTCTCAAGCCTGGTCAACAGCTCTGCAATCTTGGAAAAGTCCTGGATGAACCTCCTGTAGTAGCCTGCCAAACCTAGAAAGCTGCAAACTTTGACACTGAAGTGGGCGGGTGCTCTCAAGACAGCACTGCCTCTACCTTGGCAGAATCCACTGTGTAGCAACCCTAAATTTATGGGAAAAAATTAAATATTTATATTATTAATTAGAAAATCAAATAAACGGAAGATGTATTAAATCAACTAGGAAATCAAATAAGAGAGAATTAAATAAAACTCATTAAAAGAAAAGGAGTAATGGGTTTTGCTATATTGACCCATTAGAAATGACTGGGCTAAAATAGAGATTTTAAGAAGGGGAATAATAGAGAAATACCCAAAATCGTAACTAAAACTAGGAAAGGGAATAGGGAGAAGCTTAAATACTTCTCTTAAACCATCATGGCCAGCCCTAGCTCGTGCCAAGAGGTTCCTAGATCAAGAGGAGAGGCCAAGAGGAGGAGAATTCGTGGAGAGGAAGGATCTCTCATGTTCTCCCCGAGTTCTTCAAGTCTTAACCCTATAAGAGGAAAATGATCAAAGGTTGGCATTCTCAGAAGCATAACCATGAAACTTTTTCTGTAGGATGTCTTGTCTCAGGAACAAAAGCCCTTTGGTTTCAAATTTTCCATTGAGCATATCTTTCGTTCTGATTTTTCATGTTCTGCAACTTACATGACCCCGAACCCTCTTCTAATTCTTGATCTCCTTGTATACTCAACCCCATGCCACGAGATTTTTACTATAGGAACTGATGCATGTTAGGCATCTTTGCCCCTAAAAGCCCTAAATTGATTCATCCTATCTGCGAATTAATCGTTGATCTCAACTATCTACTATTTCATGTCATCATGAATACCCGTGTTTACAACATGTCTAAACCCTGGATGTTTTCCAATCCTATTTATTGTAAGTACCCATCGATGTCTTGGTCGTTTTGCAACTAGTTTCATGATTTTTCACTAACTATACAATAGTTGTGATTTTCTAAACCACCCTGTGTTAAATAGGGTAAGTTCTGGCCCGCAATCCAATGGAATGTCCTTTCCTGTCGGACCCGGGCGCAAACCTGTGAACGTGATGGCCCGATAGGTCACGTTCACAAGGGTCATCGCGACAGCGCCCTCTGTCGCGATCTGATCGCGACAGGGCCTGTCGTCGCGAACTGCTGCCCGACTAGACTAAGCTGTCGCGACCCGTACAAGCACCCGTCGCGATCTCAGTGGACCCCGTCGCGATCCTCATTTGGTACGTCATGATCTGGGTTTTTGCAAGAAACCCCCTGCCTCAGCAATGCGTGATTATCTATAGTATTTGTACTCTTGTTTAACAGTCATACACAAAAATAACATCTGTATAAATTGAACATTATGTATGATTAAAATACATGCACATGATCTTTTCTATCTATAATTTCATGACACTTACACAAACTTTGAACCATCCATTATGGCATAAATTGGCATGAATTATTCATAATACATCTAGAAATTTATGTAATTAAATTACCCTATTTTAAATATACTGGTCTATCGTTTCTCGCGATGTTTTGGCAACACCGATATCGACGCTCCACTATTCTAGAATTCCTCTAGAACGTTGAGCACTTGTTTCTATATACACACTCACTCTTGACTGGGACGAACTCTCCATCGCATACTTCTTCTGTCGGACTAGTGAGTCTTGTTGAAGGCCTCCGTAAGTCTCCTCTATCCATGGATTCCCACATAGTCTACGAGCCGGTTGTACCTAACACTGTTACACCATTAGGGATCAATATGGTCCAAACGGGTATTAGAAATTCACTCTCCTCTTGAATCATGTCGGACCTCTGGACCTGTGCTTAACATGGCCAGTGGTAAGGCCGTGAGTTCCGCCTGACTGCCAACACCATGTGCGCGTGTTGTGCAACGGTTACTATCGCTCGTTACTCGACGTTTCATGTGCAAGGTCCACTAACTCTCATCTATACTCTACTCGTTCATCTATTCACGTTCACTCTACTATATCGTCTATTCATCTAGTGCTCTCATCTACTTCTTGGTACTCTATATGGCCATTGACTGATTGTCTAAAGATAAACAATATAACTAATGCCTGGCAATATATAAAGGGCCCGATCTGGTCCTGGGATGTGCGCCCGAAAGTGCTAGTGCCCATGGGAGTTAAATGATCAGAGTGTTGGCATTGCACTCAAGTGCTATCTATCTTGACTATCTAAATGACAATCAAAAGTGCTATGTTCTCTCGTTGTCCATTGACAACAAAGTGCTATGCTATACTCGTTGTGCTATCTATACTATGGCCATCTACTATACTTGACATTGTGCTATCTTGCTATTATTGTGCTATTCCGACACTTGTGCTATTCTTGGAAAGTCTATATTGGAAAGTCTTGCTAATTCGTTCACGTACTGTCCTGCTATATATTTTTACTTGACACTCTCTTCCGTTCTGTCATTAGTTACTCTGCCTTTAATGCATTAATTACTTAAAGCCTATTTGAGCTTGAGATTTAAGTCCTACTGGGCGATGTTCGCTCACCCTGTGTTATTTGTCGTTGTGTTCTCAGGTGAGACCAAGGATGAACCATACACTCAAGAGGATGGGAACGACCTGGAGTGATGTCATGAGTACCCTAGTGTCCTATTGCTATGTTTAGCGTTGTAGTAGTTAGGTTTGAAGTTGTCTTTTGCTTTATTCCAATGTAATCGGGCCCTATAGATTGGCTCTAATATTAGTGGTTGTAACTAGACATTGGAAAGATATTAATGAAATGAATTCACTTTAGTATTATTCATTGTGTAATGGATTGATGTCTAGTACTCGCTCTATACCCTTTTCTTGCAACTGCCTCGCGTTCCGATATTCCACGTCGGGGCGTGACACACTGCCACACCAGAACCTGAGATCACATGTCCGAGAAAGTGCACCTCCCTCAGCCAAAATTTGCACTTGTCGAATTTGGCATAAAGTTGGTGACTCCACAACGTCTCCAACACGATCCTCAGATGTACCTCATGCTCCTCCTCAGAAGCCGAGTAGACCAAAATGTCATCTACAAAGATGACAACAAACCTATCAAGGTACTCACTAAACACTATGTTCATCAAATCCATAAACGCTGCTAGCGCATTCATGAGTCTAAACGGCATCACAACGAACTCAAAGTGATCGTACCTCAAACGGAAAGCTGTCAGGCCAATATCTGACTATCTGATTCTCAACTGGTAGTAACCGGACCTCAAGTCAATCTTTGAAAACACTCTGACTGACTGCAACTGATCAAACAAGTCATAGATCCTAGGCAACAGATACTTGTTCTTCACTATTACTTGGTTCAACTGCCTATAATCGATGCACAATCTCAAGCTGCCATCTTTCTTCCTCACGAACAACACTGGCGCGCCCTATGGCGAATGACTTGGATGGATGAAACCTAACTCAAGCAACTCCTGCAATTGGTGCTTCAACTCGCGCAACTCAGCTGGAGCCATCCGGTATGGTGCCTTAAACAAAGACATCGTACCAGGCAAAAGCTCAATGGAGAACTCTACCTCCCGCTTAAGCGGTACCCCAGGTAGATCCTCCAGAAAAACATCAGAAAACTCATAACCAATAGGTACATCAAAAATTGACGACCCGCTAGGCTCCAAAGAACAAACAGAAGCAAGATATGCTACGCAACCATCGTAGATCAAACGACGAGCTATACAGGAAGATATAAAAGGTAGACGGGTAGACCGTATACCTCGAAAGCAGAGAACAGACGCTTCAAGTATCTCAACCGCACGGTCTTCTGCTGACAATCTACCATAGCAGAGTGAGCCTCCAACTAGTCCATGCCAAGGATGACGCCAAAGTCACGAAGCTGCAATGTGTACAACCTGGCTAGAAACTGGTGTCCCTGGACCTCAACTGTGACACCCTCAAGGTAGCCGAAAGAATGCATGTAAACACCAGACAGAAGATCAACCATCACATCACACTGTCTCTCAGGTGTGTGATGAGGGAGCAACTCATAAAACTCCTTGGAAGCAAAATAAAGAGAAGCACCGGGATCAACCAGAACACGAGCAACTCTACCAAGCATAGGCAAAGTACCTATAACCAGGTTCAATGCCTCGGCCTCCTCCCTTGTAAGAGCCATCACACGACCACGACCACACCTACGATGCGGTGCCTGCTAGGGCTGCTGCTACTGTGGTGGCTGCTGGTGCTGTGGTAGCTACTGCTGCTGGTGGTATGGTTGGAACTACTGAGGTTGTTAATGCTGCTGAAACTGCTGAGGCTACTGAAGGTATGCTCTTGCTACTACTGATTGGGTGCCTACTGCTGCGGATGGTACTAGTACTATGACAGCTGCTTACTGTACTGCGCTGGCTGCTGCGCCTGCTGGACTTGCCCCATTAGGCAATCGCTCCTGAAGTGGCCTGGAAAACCACAAGTGTAACAAACCACCTCCTGCCTGCCCTGCTCGGCTCCCTGTTGGACCGACTGCCTTATAAACCTCGACTGGCGCTTCTGCTGCCGGTTCCGTCCACCCATGCGAGTGTTCATCTGTCTAAACTTCGAGCGCAACTCGGAACTACCTGAACTGCCCGAGCTCGAGGATGAAGAAGTCGCACTACCACGACTACCTGCGGGACGCTGGTACAGTGTGGTCCTCGAGGAAGCTCCTCCCTGCTACTGCTGGGGCTGCCAGATCTCTCTCTCCAAGGCAGTGGTCTTAGCCATTGCTACTCCCAAAGTGGTACACATGTGAGCAGTCACACCTAACCGTAAATCTGGCCTCAGTCCTACAATGAACCTCTCTGCACAAGCCTGCTCACTGCCAGCAACATGAGGAACATGCCTCAACAACCTGACAAACTCTGGGGATACTGAGCAACCGTCAGATCACCCTAAACCAACTTATGAAACTAATCTCGTCTCTCATGTCTAGCATAGTCAGGAAAATACTCGCCGTGGAAGACCTCTAAGAACCGCTGCCAAGAAACCTGATCCAAATGCTGCCCTGGGAAGTCTATCTGCCTCTGAACTCTACACCACTCATAGGCTGGTCCCTTCAGCTGATACACTGCCAATCTGATCTGATCCTCCTCGGCGCACTCCATGGTCTCGAACGTATGCTCCAACTCATGCGTCCAACTCTCAACTCCATCTGGGTCATAGTCACCAAAGAACGTCGGTGGTCAGAGATTCAAGAACCTCTCCAAGAGAGTGGTCCTATCCTTAGTGACAGCCGCCCTTCTCCTACCGACCCAGGTACTCCTAGTACCTGACGCCTGCTGAACTGCTGGTCGCTCCACCTGCGGATCTACCTACTGCTCTGGTATTGCTAGGGGAGGTACTGGTGGCTAACCTCCCACTGCCGTCTGCCCTGGCTGCAATGCCCACTGGAACATGGCCCTGAAGAACTACTCGACCATAGGGAACCAATCTGCATACTACTGTGGTAGGGGCTGGTACCACTACTGCTGCTGCTCACCTACTTCTGTTGCTGCTTCCGTTTCCTCCTGAGGCTGTGCCATGGACTCCTCTACTGACTCATCCTCCTGAACCTGTCCTGGGGCTGGCATATCTGACTTACCTTGCTGCTCCATCAGCTCTCTGGTCTGCCTACGCCTACGCGGAGCCATATCTGCACGACACACAACCAACAAGGTTAACGACACTAACTCAAGCGGCTAGTAGTGTACTTGTACTACTGTTGGGACTTCCTGTTGCAGTTTAAATCTGCTAGAAGTCCTACTGAGGCCACCTCCACCTTACTCCTAGCACCATACGGATGTCACCCACACCAAGGAGATGTCACCTCCTCGCCACGAGCACCACGAATAAGCCGAAGAACACAAGAGGGCTTGGGGAGAGGAAGAAGAAAGAAGAAAGAAAAGGGGAGAAGGGGGAAATGGGTGCTGGCCTCGATTTTGAACCGACGAGCGCAAAGACGCGATGGGTCAGGCCGACGCGACAATGATCATGTCGCGACCACCCAGCAAGTCGCGACCATGTCGCGACGCCCAACCCCGACGCGACACTAAAAGTGGTCAAACCTTGAAGACCGGGAAAACCAGAATGCGATGGCCTGCTGTGGACGACGTTTTTCCCCGACTCTTCAAAAAACACCCGTCCCACGATGGGAAATATGGAATTTAAAAGAAGAGTGGATTAATGGAAATGGAGATGGAGACGTGGAAATCAAAACGAATGTGCGTGTGTGCATGAGGAATGTGTCACGATCGCCAGGTGCACATGGG
>JACBKR010003919.1:0-27205 GCA_014218235.1 Colocasia esculenta
AACAAGTGGTATCAGAGAGAGGTTCTCTGATCAATCAAGAAGATCTAACGATCTTAGAGAAGATCCATGGCAGCTCAAGGATATGCTGAAGGTCAATCAGTCACCAGACCTCCATTCTTTGATGGAGATGACTACCAATATTGGAAGATGAGAATGGAGTGCTTCATTCGAGGCATAGACTTTGATCTGTGGCAGGTAATCGAGGTAGGTGATTATGTTATTGTTCCTATTCCAGGCACTACTGCCATTACAGTAGTAGATAAAAGTAAATTATCTTTAAACTTTAAAGCTAAGAACTACTTATGTTGTGCCTTATCCAAAAGAGAATTTAGTAGAGTATCTGCATGTAAATCAGCTAAAGAAATATGGGATAAACTGTATATAACTTATGAAGGAACAGATAAAGTAAAACAAACTAGGATAGATATTCTAGTCTCACAATATGAGCAATTTAAAATGCTTTCAAATGAAAATATCACTCAGATGTATAATAGATTTTCGAGCATAATAGTTGGTTTGAGTTCTCTTGGTAAAAATCTTTCTGATGAGGAAACTGTTAGAAAGATACTTAGGTCCTTAACTCTTTCATGGACACCTAAAGTAACTGCTATTGAAGAAGCCCATGACTTAACCAAACTTTCTCTTGATAACTTAATAGGTTCTCTCATGGCACATGAAATTAATATGGAGCGACTATCTGAAAGCTCATCTAAGAAAAAATTTACTAATACTCTTAAAGTTGCAGCTACTCCTTCCACCTCTTCTTCTAGTTCCAAAAATATAGATTCTGAAGACAGTGACGTAGATGATGTACTGTCCAAGTGTAGCACCCCGGAAATTTTAATTATATAAAAACTCAATTAAATGGAAATAAATAATTTCCATAATATCAAGTATTTAAAACATACGTATCATTATCGTATGTGCTAAAACACATCGGAAAATTCCGTAAAAATTATAAATCAACCCCAAACATTATTACTAAATGTTTCACAAAGAAATTTGTGCCAAGAAAAATTGGATTAGCTAAGTTTAAAGTGTTTCGCGACTTATTATCGTAATTCATGAATAAGTCGAAATATCATTATCACACGTACTTGGACGAGTCAGGAAATTAATAAAAATCATAAATGGATTTCAAATAATATCCTCTAATGACCCATCAAGAAAATTGGTCAATAAAAATCATGTGAGCTAGGTTTAAGAATTATTGTGACCGATTATTCAAATAAAGAAACGAGTCGGAAAACCGTTAACACGGAAATACGACACAATCATAAATTAAATAAAAATGTTAGAAATGCTTCTAACAACATATAATAATGACCCAATATCATAAGTGGGCCAATAGACCACATATGGCCCAAAAATCAAATGAAGCAAGAAAATACATAAAAATTCGAAACCATAAATAAGCTGAAATTAAAAAGAGGCAATTAGAGTTGAATTGGGATACAAACATGCATTCATGGCAACCCAAATTCGTGCCTACCCATCCATGGAAGTTTCTTGATGGCCAAGACTCTCTAATGGAGGAAGAAATCATCAAAAATAGGAAACCAACATGCCAATCCCGAAACCCTTCTTTCCTAGTTACAATAGGACTCCTAAACACCATGGATGCTTAAATACTCTTCACCCAATCCCTAGGGACGAGTTTAGAACTTGCTGGGGTCGTGTGGAGGAGCTCTTGGTGGCTGGAGAGTAGGAGATCAAGCATACCAAGCTCATCTTCTTCCCCCGTTCATCTGCTACGACCTGCACAAACCACCCTCTTGAAGCCGATCAAAGGTAGGCCAAACCTAAATCCCATCGTGCAAGGCTTATACCTCTGGAAAGAGGGTCAAGTCTACTTCCTAACCCAAGTGGAATGCCCAAATTCCATGCAGTATACATGGAGTATTAGGCGTTCTACAAACAATGGTCTGAACATGGGTTTTCTGAAGAATGAGACTTCATCAACCCAAGAGGTAGGTTTTCTCGGGCCAAATCTTAATATCTCCTATATCAAATGTGTAGAGCATCAAGTTATCTTTCATTGCCCTCTGGTTTCATCGAATTTCATTGAGTAGATTTTGAATTATAAGCGTTTTCTCAAAGTCGTGCACTGTTAGGGATTTTCCTATTCTTCATATGTTTCATGTGATTCAAGACCGAATTAGGGTAAACGCATAACATGAAAGTTATTCTACCAGTCATCCTCTTCAAGTTTAGTGTTGAACATTTTGTCTAAATCTCATCATTTAGAGAGTTATAAGCGTGGTAATATGGTTGCTGCCTAAAACTACGACTTCAGGTTACCCTTGTTCTGACCTTGTGTTCAACGTGATCAAAGCCTATCAAAACCATCCTTATTTTCCAATTCCAATTTACTGGAAGTACCCTTGTATGTCTTGGTTATTTTAAAACTGGTTTCGTTATTTTTCATGCACTGTACATTTTGTTCTCTATTTCGGAAGCACCATGTGTCAATGGATGGAAGTTCTAGACCGCAATCCAAGAACATGTCCTTGCTCTGTCAGAGTCTGGCGCAGAACCTGTGAACGCGACGGCCCGATAGGTCGCGTTCAAAGGTTTGATTGCGACATACCCCTTGTCGCTTTGTCAAGGCGACATGCGCTCCGTCGCGATCATGCTGCCTAACCTGACTGCCCAGTCACGTTCTTCACAACACCCTGTCGCCTTTTGGTCCCGACCCGTCGCCTTCCTTGTAGGAGCCTGTTGCGATCTAACCCCGGGCCTGACAACACCCTGTCTCTTTCCTTGTAAGACCCTATCGTGATCTGACTCCGAGCCTGAACCCATGTCGCCTTCCTTATATGCCTATGTCGCCTTCTCATGATCTTTACCTGAAACCTCTTATTTTCTTGCAAAGTTTTCCGCATATACCAAGATCTGGTCAAAGTAATATTTAGTGTGTATTGCACGTGTTTTGGGTCTGATCATTACATGATTTATATTTAATGGCTTAAAAGTGATTAACCCATTTAAAAGCTTTAATTACATGAATGCTATTCTAAGTGCTCCTTAAATGTTATGATCCATTCATGCTTCTTGTGATTTAATCTTCCTACTGTTCTTCCACGTTTAAATGATAATGGTTATCATAAAATCTTACAATCCATGATTAGTTAAAGTGCATAGTTTTGTTCCATGTTATTTCGTCAAGTGCTTCCTGCGAGTTTGAGACCGATGGTTTGTGAATTGAGACACGTGTACCGCACTACACACTAGCACTATTAGGCAGCCTTTTCTTGGGAAATTGGAAACTCTCTACCGGTCATTCCGAATCGGTAGACTAGCGACCTTTTTCCAAGGCCTCCTTAAATCTCCTCTGACCATGGATTCCCACATGGCCGACGAGTTGGTTGTACCATTGAAGTTCCTTGAAGATAGCGTGCACTTCCTTTCTCCTCTTGTTCTCGTGAGCATGATTTGACAATCTAGACTAAAGCCATTAATGTACAGATTTAACCAAAGTACAAATCGTACCGTTATGCTGCCGAATTTACCTCTTGACCATTGTTATCATGAAATCATGTTCAATTACTTATTACTTGTTCCCATCATCATCATGAACATGACATTACACATGCTTACTTATTGAAACTCTCATTGGCCATTATTTAATGACTGTGGGTATCTACATTTAAAAATTTACATGAGATGCTGACAGGGCACGACGTGTGTCCAAGGGCTCCAATCTAGCCCCAATGACGGCGAGTCATAGATATACTGTTAACCATGGGGTATAATGATTACTGGCGTTGCATCTGCGCTGGGAGTACTTTCTTGCTTGTTGAATGTTAGATACAACAACCACATACATGTGTCCTAGTGTATATTCTTGGTGGATCTTTCCTTGGTGTACATTAGAGTCTACATGCCTGATTAGTGTTACATGATCGTGCTCGTGCGTTCTTGCTTGCTTGCTTGCGTGATATGGCCATCCTGCATTTAATGCAATTAGTGATATCCTGCATTCTTGACATCAAGTGAAATCTCGCGTGCTCGTACAAAGTGATCTATTGCTAGTTCTATCTTGTCATCTTGTTCACAATCTTGTTCTATCATAATCACTCTCTCTAGCTTGTTTTATATACCATGTGTTAACAAGTTTTATTCGTACTTGCATATCATTCATCGTACCTGCCTAGTTCTAAAATGCTAATCACTTATATCATTGCCCGCACATTGAGATATAAATCCTACTGGGCTAGTTTGCTCATCCCCTACTTTTACCCAATTTAGGTGACTATGAAGTTCAAGAGGAAGAGCAAGTCGAGGATGGGAATGCGTCTGAGTGAAGAGCGTTCCAATCATGAGTCTATCTATAGTTAGTTTATTTTGAGTGTTAGAACAATATAGTAGGAAGTAAGGATTAAATGTACTTTCCCTTTTATTGAGTCTTAGTCCTGTACTAGTTTCCGTTTGAATACACAGAGTTGAGATTTGAATACAATTTATATTGAGTTCAACATATGGGCCCTATTATGATGTTGTGTTGATACACATTTAGTGCGTGCTAGCTAGAGGCTTATTTGTCGACTGTCCACGTCTCGAAATATCGACTCGAATTAATTAACAATATCCGCTACGTAATTCTCGGGACGTGACACCAAGCTTCAGAAAATTCTCAAGAAGAAGAAAAATGGATCAAGAAGGATTCAAAAGAAAGAGAAAAATGAGAAAGAACCAGTCTGCTATGAATGCAGAAAACCTGGACATCTGAGACCAGATTGTCCTAGACTGAAGAAGATTGGTCAACCAGAAAAATCCAAGAAGCAGCACAAGAAATTCAAAAGAAAAACCATGGTGGCTGCTTGGGAAAATGAAGAAACCACAAGTTCAGAATCATCAAGCCCAGAATCGGAAAAAGAGTAGGTAAGTCTAGCCCTCATGGTAGGACTAGATGAGGTAAATTCTGACCCATTTTTTTATTTATGCACTGATTCAGGATCAGAATCTGAAGACTTAGAAGTAGTCTTTAATGAACTATACGAAAAACATAAAGGTGTTGTAAAAGAATTAAAAAATCTGAAAAACAACACTACTTGCTTGGAAAACACCAATTCTGATCTTAAATCCGAATTGGAGCAACTAGAAAAACAATTAAAGGACAGTAAAGATAATAATTATCTTTTAAATGAAGATTTGAAAATCAAGAATAATGAGAAGTTAGAGTTAGAAGAAAAATTAAAAACTCTAACTGAAGAAAATCTCTATTTAAAAGAATCAGTTAGTAAATTAACTAGAGGGAAAACATCTTTAGACCTATGCTTAAAAGGGTCAAAATCTGGAAATAATAAACAAGGGCTTGGATACATACCTCTGAAAAAAGGAAAACAAGCCATAATTCTAGGAAAATATCCATTACCAAAATTTGTAAAAGAAACCAAGTTGCCTCAGAAAAAGGCCCCTGTAAAAGAAAATGTTTTCAAAAATTATGTCCTAAATAGACATCATAAAAATAATAAGAACTGCAAAATAGATTATATTCATTGTTGCTCTCATTGTAATAAATTAGGACACACATTAAACACCTGCACAACAAGACACTTAGTTTGGATTCCTAAAGGTTATTTTCATGCATCTAACCATCAAAGACTCAAAAAGATTTGGGTACCTACTTCTGAGTAGTTTATTTACAGGATGGCCTTGGAGCATCAGGAACAAAGGATGCTCAAGGCACTGGTGACTGCCAGCTCTTCATCCATCTCATATCTGAAGAGGATGTAGTCATCCTTTAGTTTTAGTTTCTATTTTTTAAACTTACATTTATGTTTGTTATATTCAGAAGACTACAATGCTACTAACAACCATTTACAAGTCTCATTCAGGTGGAGTCTCTCATTCAGGGGGAGCACAGACTAAGGGGGAGCTATTCTTTAATATCAATCATTGTTGAACCCCTCAATGGTAAGAAATTCTCTCAAAGGGGGAGAATATGCATGGTAAGATCCTTCCTTTTTGGTTAGTGACAAAAAGGGGGAGAGTTTGTATGAATTTTTCTGAAAACTCTTTGCTTTATATATTTATGTATATCAGAAAATCTCATAAATTTTGTCGTCACCAAAAAGGGGGAGATTGTTGAACCACTCTTTATTACCTTCATATTTGGGTGCTAACAAAATTTATGATGTAACTTAAAATTGAACATTTTGTTTCATCTGTGTCGCATCAATCTCATAGCAAAATGTTGAGTCTCACATTGATGCAATATGGCACACTAAAATGCTAAATCGATGTTCATTTAATATACATCGATTTCTATTCAAAGTGCCACATCGATTTCACTAACAACGATTTCATAAGTTACACAACGATTTGATCGTGTAACGATTCGTTAAGTGAAACATCGATTTTATCGTGCAACGATTTCATAAGTGAGAACAACGATTTGGTCTCATATCGATTTGGTTCTCATAACGATTCGATAAGTGAGCGCGATTATTTGATCTCACATCAATTTTCCTTCTATAACGACTCGCTAAGGCTTCATAACGATTCAATAAGTGAGCGCAATGATTTGCTCCCACATCGATTTGCCTTCTATAACGACTCGCTAAGGCTTCATAACGATTCGATAAGTGAGCATAACGATTTGCTCGCATAACGATTTCATAAGTGAGAACATCGATTTGGTCTCACATAAACTTGTTAAGTGAGAACAACAATTGGTTTCACAACGATTTCATAAGTGTCACATCGATTTGGTCTCTATAACGATTCGATCATCATAACGATTCGATAAGTCACAATAGTGATTTGGTCAATATAACGATTCGATAAGAGAAAACAACGATTCGATGGTCGTAACGATTTGATAAGTGAAACATAGATTTGCCTTCACTTAAAGAACAATTTGGTCCAAACATCGACTTCATGTAAACATCGATTTGAAAACATCGATTTCCTTTATGTTCATATGTTTCAAATATGTTTGGCGCCCAAATGAAATGTCAAATATCTTCTGACAGAAAAAGCTGCATGCATGTTTCAGAGTCTTGTCAGAAAAAGATATGAACTACTATTTTCAGCATGTTAGCAGAAACACAGTGGTATGCACCGTTTATCATAAACACTCTTTTGTGCTAACACTCTCTTCTATGCTTACAGACCTCGAAGACCACCAAAGGTTGATTAAGACAAATGAAAAGCAACGGCCAAAACTCCAACGGATCTCTTCAACGGATCCATTCAAAAGCTATTCATATAAAAGATGAAGTATGGCTGAAGAAGAAGATAGAGCTTTCCTGAAAATCTTTGAAGGAGTGTACAACCAGTGAGGAACCACATCGCCACATACACTCAAAGGAAAAGAGAGAAAAAGCCTGAGCCCATAAGAAGTGTTCAAGCATCTGAAGCATTCAAGCCTTCAAGCTTTCTTTTCTCTCTTCATTCTCTCTCTGAGCTCATTGTAAATTTGGGGGAGAGTCCTTGACTGTGAGCTAGTTCTTATTGTTCATCTTGTAATAGCTCTCGGTCTGATCTTTCTTTTCTAAGAAAGATTTCTGTCCAGCTGTAGGACTGTATACAGTGTAGAACCTAGCTAGGGGTTTGTGTCTAGCAGAACCGCACTAGGGTTTGTACCAGGAGGTTGACTTCTTGACCTGTAAAAGAAGTGGGCTGCCTTCTTACCCGGGAAAGAGAAGAAGACCAGCTGGGGTACTGGGTGTTGTAGTGTCCTTGAGGGGGACTATACCCTTGGTTAGTGAAATCCCAAGAGGTTGCTTGGGGACTGGACGTAGGACTTCCATGTGGGAAGGGCCGAACCAGGATAAATCTCTTGTGTCATTTGTGTGATTGTTTATTTACTTCCGAACTGCTACTCTTTATCACACTAAACTAGCCAAACTTTCTAGTGATAATTTTCTGTGTTTAATCTTGTGTTTCAGAAATCAGAAAAACCTATTCACCCCCCCCCCCTTCTAGGTTAGCTTGCTGTCGTACCAAAAGGGCCAATAGATATGATATTGGCAAATACCTGCACACAATAAATGTCGAAGCACAGACAGCTAGACTGTCTCTATGCTTGTCAATCAACGTTGGAAACCATGTAGTAAGAACGTACACATTAATAGTAATGCCATTCTGCTATCCTGAAAAGTGTTTGCTATAGAAACATAGGAATAGAAGGCACCCAGATATGCAACGTGCAGAGACGTGTACAATCTCATTAAATGCAAAGATATTAGTGATGCACACGGGAAGACTTTGACTTTCACAATATTTGAAAAGATATAATTAAATATCATGTGTGAAATTGATGTAATCCATGAAGTCGTTATGACAAAGAAATAGTTGTACAACTTCGGAAATCGTTGTGTGAACAAGTCATTGTTTAAGTATAAGCAAATCGTTGTTTATGCAAATCGTTGTTCAAACATAATCAAATCGTTGTTTACGCAAATCGTTGTTCAAACATAAACAAATCGATGTACAAGCAAATCGTTGTACAGATATAAGCAAATCGTTGTACAAGCATAAACAAATCCTTGTTCAAGCAAATCGTTGTACAAGCATAAACAAATCATTGTTTAAGCAAATTGTTGTACAAGAGAAAGCAAATCGTTGTACAAGTAAATCGTTATACAGATATAAGCAAATCGTTGTACAAGCAAAAACAAATCGTTGTTCAAACAAATTGTTGTACAAGCATAAACAAATCGTTGTTTAAGCAAATCATTGTACAAGAGAAAGCAAATCGTTGTTCAAGCAAATCGTTGTACATATATAAGCAAATCGTTGTACAAGCAAAAGCAAATCGATGTGCAAGTAAATTGTTCTAGCGTAAAGGCAAATCGTTCTAGCTATCAAATCGTTGTTTTCACTTATCGAATCGTTACAACAATCAAATCGTTGTTTTTTTACTTATCGAATCGTTACAACAATCAAATCATTGTTTTTACTAAGAAACCGATGACTGAATCGTTGTTTTTCTTATGAAATCGATGTGAAATCGAAATTATTGTTTCACTTAACGAATCATTGTGAGAACGAAATCGTTGTTTCACTTAACGAATCGTTGTGAGACCGAAATCGTTGTAGCGATAGAATCGTTCTTTTTCTTATGAAATCGTTATGCCATAAAGGAAATCGATATGGACTTAGAGGAAATGCATGCTCTAAACTTTAAATGATACAGTGTAAGAATTACTTACAGATTAGGCTCGATTTATTCCCTGTAGATGAACTTCATAAAAAATTGTTAGGGTTTTGTTAATCACCAAAATTGTATATAATTAAATAAAAATTATATAGGGATGGACTGATCATCAACACGCACTTAGATACACTATGAATTGCTTCACGCAATTGATCATGAGACAATGAATTGTCAAGCAAGTCAATCGAGAACACTTACTTGTGGTGTATGCCGCACCAGTTATCACTCTCCATATGGTACCACTAGACACTAAGGACGTTCGGGATCTTCTTGGGACTAGGTCAAGCCCCAACTCACTGGCCATTGTCCTTCATATGATACCACCAGGCACTAAGAGTGTTTGGATCTTCCAGGGCTAGACCAAGCCTCCTGCCTGGCATAAAGATCAGCTTAGGATTCGCAACCCCATATAAGGACTTGCTGACAATTCACATGTTCACTTACTGGCCAAGAAATTCAAGGGTTGGTTCATGGCATAAACAAGGATCTCTATGAAATAAGTATACAATAGTAATTAAATCAGGTAAGGAGGTCAAGTTGAGATTGTATTAGAGACATGTAAGCTGGAGATAAGGTTAACACGATGATGAGAAATCCAAGGATACTCTGAACCAGTGCTCTATTAAACAATGATTGTGGCTTCCAGACATATAGTAGGAACTTAGTTTAAAAATTAATCATGGCAAAGAGGATTAAGGTGCTAACAGCAAATTGTAGAATCAATAAGATGAATTATTACGGAACGACGGTCGGAATGGAAGCCATGAAGGATGCTGATCATGAATTACATGAACACTTCCTTAGGAATTCACTCAATGTTGCACTAACTAAGGTTATAACATTTAATCTTATATTCACTAAGATCATTTAGAGTACCGATCGAGAAATTAACAAGGATCCAATAAAAGGTTATCACTAAAGAAGCACATTGGCTCACAGCAAGGAGCACAGAAATGTGTTACACAAAGATTATATCAAAACTAAGGTCATTAACATTATTAACTACTAATTGATGACTTATTAAGGATTAGAAGGAATCTACCTAAAGACCTGAAGGCTGCAGAAGCTTCAATGACAAAGGAAGTAGACTTCACTCCGGCAGAGTCCTGGCGTATAAGAGGTTGACAATCCGGTAGAATCCTAGGATAGAGAGGGATTCCGAGTAGCATCTCGACATATAGAAGGATTTCGTGAGATCAAACTAGCAGCATTTCGGCATGGGAAAGGATCCTCACTAAACAATTCGGCAGCATTCCAACATGGGGAAGGATCCTCTATAAACAATCCAGCAGTATTCCGGTATAGAGAGGAATTCCAAGAAATCAAATCGGCGGCATCCCGACATAGAGAGGTATTATGAGAAACTGACCCAGCAGCATTTCGGCATAGAGAGGGATTTCTAGGAATCAAACTGACGGCATTCTGAGATGGGAAGGATCTTGAGTAAGCCATCTGGCAGAGCTTCCAGAATAGAGTGAAGGCCCATACTAAATTTCGGTAGAGTTCCGGGTTAGTACGGAGATCGACACGGCAATCCGGTAGAGTTCTGAGATGATATGAATAAATTGACAGCATCTCCCCATGAGAATGGCCAACAGAAGCCTAAATACAAGCTGAACACTCTTGGATGGGCACTCCATCTCTCTTTCTTTACTCTTTATTAGAGCTTTAGCATAACCTCCCCCTCTTCACTTGGATGGATGGAATGGGAGGAAGAGGGGGGTATTTATAGGGGAGAGGAGAGAGAGGGGCACCCCCTTGGGCCCTCTAGGATGAAGACATGTGTCCTCTGAGGTGGCACAACTCTGGCCACATTTTCTAGGGTTTTCCCGGAGTGGGACAAGTGTCCCCTTCCACGGGGTTCCAAAAGGTTCCAGGGGGCATCCAGGGGCTTCTAGCATAATTTCACTTAACCCCCCTTATGTATTTTACTATTTGCATTTTAACCCTCAACTATTAGAAACTGAAGATATGTCCATTTCTAACCCTCCGATCAGCCATTCAAGCCTCCGATTGGGAATCTGTTTGTGTCTCTGGGGGTCTATAGAAATTTCACCGAGGTCCCCGAAAAAATTAACAATCGCATGAAAACCCCATATTTTTATAATTATAGATATTTCTTTCCTATTTATGTTTATACTTTTTTCCTTTTATTTAATTCTGGGCTCAGTGTGAACAGGGATATATCTATATCCTTATCCTCTTTCTTTACCAATATATTTATCTTTGGTAATATCCCCTTTTTTTTTGGTAAAACCGGTCCTCTGAAGCTTAATCTAGGAGATTGCACCCTCCCCCAGCAGGGGCGAATGTTCTCACTCCACCAGAGAAGCACCTAAGCCAAACTATATATAATGAAAGAAGAGTGGTACAACTGAGGACCCGGTCATCAAGATCTAACATGAAATAGACCGGTCTTATCAAGAAACATTGGACCTTTACACTCACTAGGAATGCTACTAGACCCCCAAAAAACCTTGTTTTCCTTGGACTGACATCCATAGTTTGCCAAAGCATCAGCTACCTGGTTTGTTTCCCGGAACACATGGCTAATGGAATAGGCATTTCTGATAAGCATTGCACTAACTTCCCACCACCAGCGATATGCTTTCCAAGAAGGACAGCGACCAGACTTGATAGAATTGGCTAGAGTGATAGAATCAGAATATATGATTGACAACCGAAGCCCAAGCAACTCAGCCAAGTGGATTCCATCGCACATAGCTCTTATTTCAGCTACCAAACTATTACCATAACCATAAAAATGAGAAAAACCCCACTATAATATCACCCTTCTTGTCACGGATGCAACCACCTCCACCACAGTCCCCCGGGTTACCTTTGCAAGCTCCATCCACATTTAAGCATAGATCAAATATAGGGGGAATCCATCGGACCAACTTGAGTTGCTGAGTGGAAACAATAGGACTAAAACCATAGTAATGAAGAATCTGCAATTCATGAGGCGATGGAGGCACCTTGAAGTGGATATTTGCTATAGAATTGGATAACATGAATTTGATCTTATTAATAATCACTCCAGCAGATGCCTTCTTAGATTCAAATCTGGCTAGGCACCTTCCCTTCCAAATCTCCCAAAGCATAAGGATAAGGCAATGAAGAGAAAGAAATCCAAACGGAGAGGAAACATTAGAAATAGACATGAAGCTCCACACTCTCATCGTGATCTGACAATGCAAATTAATCTTGGAACTTATAAGGGGTATAAACCAGTTCCACAATGAGGAAGCTAAATCACCTTGAATGAATAGATGATTATAATCCTCATAAGATGGACTTCAACAACAAGAGCAACATGAAGCTAGCTGAATACCACTTTCTGCAATTCTCTGATCCACTGGCACAGCTCTATTCAATAATTTCCAACAAAATAGAGAAGCTCTCCTATAAAAGGAATTATGCCAGAGCTTAGCTAGGGCTGGACGCCTCACACCTGCAGATCTGACTAGGTTGTAGGCGGACTTAGAAGTGAAGCGCCCATCCTGGGAACCTCCCCAGACACACTTATCCTCCATTTCATTTAGGACCACACCCTGAAGAATATCACTATGAAGGAGATATCTAATGGGGTGCTGAGTATTGGTAACTACCTCCTGCAAAACAATTTTCCCTCCTGCATAAGAATTACTTAGGCGCTTAGATAGCGAACTATCTCCCAGCCAAATGTCATTAAAAAGTCAAAACCATTGCCTTTCCCTAGATCCATCTTGTATTGTACTTTATGATTTGATTAGAAAGAGCCCAGACTTTAGAAGACATACCAAGAATGTTGATTGTTATGCCAGAAAAGTAACATTTCCTTGCATACTCCGCCCAATAGGATGAACCATGATGAATATTCCACAAGGATTTAATTGCCAAAGCTACCTACACCTGCTTCATATTTCTAACGCTCAGGCCACCTTCAGCAATTGGATGCTGGATGGTCGACCAAGCCACCTAGTGTCACCTACGAGTCCCTTCAGAACTATTCCAAAAAAGGTTAGCATAACTTTTCTCAATCTACCGCATGATAGAAGGTGGGATAGAAGAGGACGTTGCCAGGTAAACAGATAAGGAGGCCAACACAGCATTTATTAGCGTCACTCTGCCAGCCTGAGAAATTAACCTTGGCTTCCAAGAGGCCAATTTGTTATTAACCTTCTCAATTAGAGGTTTAAATTCTGAAGCTAGGACTGTACCAGGTCTCAAGGGAACGCCCAAGTACACCAATGGGCCATTTTCTCTCTTGAACCCAGTCAAGCTTTTAATCCTGTTAACAACCTAAAGTGGCGCCTTTTGAGATATCATAAAACAACTTTTAAATGGGTTGATGACCTGACCAGAAGATATAGAATATTTGTTTAAATATTCCATCAGATTCTTCACATTGCGGATTCCCCCATTTAGAAACACTAGAGTATCATCAGCATAAAGCAGGTGAGACACAGGTGAGCATGCTCTCGGCCCAGCATAAGGCTTTAAAGAACCCGTAAAAACCAGATTTCTGAGACCTCTACTCAGAGCTTCCTCCATAATAATAAAAAGAGTAGGGGCAATCGGATCGCCTTGTCTAAGGCCCCGGGAAGAATGAAAGAAACCAGTAGGAGAACCGTTGAATAAAATGGAGAACCAGTAGTTTGAAATCAACATACCAATGTAGGATATGAATCTGTGCGAAAAACCAAATTTTTGAAGAACTGCAAAGAGGAAGTCCCACTCCACACTATCATAAGCTTTTCTAATGTCCAGCTTGAACAGCACATTATGCCCTCTGACCTTCCTGCCAATGTCCCTAACTAATTGTCTTGCTAGGGAGACATTATCAAGAATATATCTGCCTTTAACAAAGGCTCCTTGTTCTTCCAAAATTATCAAAGGAAGAATATTTGTCAGCGGTCGCACAGAATTCTAGAAATGATTCTGTAACAAAAGTTGCATAAACTGACCGGTCTGAAATCACCATAAGAAATTGGGTTCTCAGTCTTGGGAACTAAGGCAATCAAAGAGGAGGTAACCCCTCTAGGCAACGAAAAACCTTGAAAAAAACTCATGACCGCAGCAGTCACATCCTGTTGAATAATAACCAATAAGAAATAAAAAAATGGCCAGTGAAGCCATCCGGACCTGGGGCACTATTAGGATTCAAACTCCAGACCGCAGCCTTGATCTCCTCAGTAGAAGGAGTCGCAGTAAGCTCCTGGTTCTGGACCTCTGAAACTAAGGAAGGAATGACTTGCAAAAAGGAAACATCAATGGTATGATCCGAGGATTGAAGAAGAGTCTCAAAAAAGGAAACTACATTCTGCTTAAGGTCCTCCAGGTTATCATTCCATTTCCCATCAATCTGAAGCCTAGATATCATGTTTCTTTTCCTGTTACCCTAGACAATTGCATGGTAGAAAGCCGTGTTTTTGTCCCCATCATCCAACCATTGCATGCGAGATTTTTGTGCCCAGAATTGTTCTACACAAGCAATTGCTTTCCTCCAGTTCGCGTTAGCAACCCCCATCTCTGAATGGTTCTCAGGAGAAGGATCCACATCAATGCTTCCTACTTCACCCTAGCCTCCTCTTCAGATTTTTGCAAATTAACATTAATGTCTCCAAAGGTCATTTTATTCTAGACTCGAAGAACCTTTCTCACCTCCTTCAGCTTTAGATGAAGAAAAACGAATGGGTTGTAGTGCCAGTCAATGGGAGCATCTCATACAGCTTTAGCAGTATCCAAGAAAGAATTGTATGAGGACCACATCGAGAGAAAGGTAAATCTAGAGGGATTCGGGAAGAAGGAGAGAGAGTGACCAGTAGAGGAGCATGATCCAAAGGACCTCTTGGAAGGTGCCTTACGTTCATGCCAGAATATCTGTCATCACATGCAAAATTACTGAAAAAAATGGTCCAACCTAGCTGAGATCGCTACTTGACTAGTTCTATTATTGGACCAGGTAAATCTTGAACCACTGTAACCCATGTCCATCAAAGAAGCCCCCGAAGCAAAGCCATTAAAGTCCAGCATACTACTTATCCCTTACTATTACTGTTTACCTTTAGTAGTATCCTTTAACAATATCATTATTATTTACCACTAGTAATATCCTTTACCAACAATAGTATCCTTTAGCGTATTTTCAGTTAGGGCTTAGATAGATCCAGAAATAGCAAATATCTTCATCCACCCAAAAACTGCATTACATTTTCTCAACCATTTCTTACTTATTTATCATTTTATACTTTGGGGTATTATAGCTAGCATGACTCTAATCGAACAGTGCTTTACCATTGTAAAGAAAATCTCTGTAAAATCAATTCCTTTCCTCTAACTATAGCCCTTGGCTACTAATCTAGCCTTGTACTTTGGTGGTTCTCCATTAGATGAAGCTTCTTTCTACCTAAACACCCACTTGCAGTTGATTTCCTTCTTGCCTTGGGAAGTCTCACCAACTCCCAAGTCTGATTTTTGTGAAGAGAATTCATCTCTTCCTCTATAGCACTCAACCACCTTCTGTTGTCCTTACAATCAATTACCTCCTGAAAACGAACAAGGATTAGAAGAAATAACAGAAAAAGCAAATGTCACAATGTCTCTAAACCTCAATGGCAACTGGGTATCTCTTCTGTATCTTCCTTGAGCAATGTTGTAAGGCTCCTCCTGATGTGGTCGCTTAGTCGCCTGATCTCCATGTGAGGACTCCTCCTAATTGGTGTCACCACCACTATCATCATTACTCGGTTCCACCTGAACTGAGATACTGGCTTCTTCACATATTGAGTCTAATGTTCATTTTTCTTGAACATGAATGCTTCATCAAATCTGATATCTCTACTGAACTCCACCTTCTGAGTGGCAGAGTTCTAGAGCTTGTAACCCTTAACTCCAACTTTATAGCCCAAATAGATGTACCTCTGGACTTCACATCAAGTTTAGTCTTCTCCTCATCCTACAATAAGACATAAATAGGACAACCAAAAATATGAATGTCAGAATAATCAACAAACTTTTCAGACCAACCTCTTGTGGAGTTTTAAGCTCCAATGCCGTAGAGGGAGACCAATTCACCAAATAACACGTTGTGTTAATTGCCTCAGCTCAAAATTGTTTTGGAAAGTCTGCCAACAATCTCATGCAACGAACTCTCTCAAGCAATATTTTATTCATCCTTTCAGCTACTCCACTCTACTGTGCCTTTCCTGGAATAGTGAAATGTTGAACTATGTCTTCCTGTTCACACAAATTATAAAATTCCTTAGAAGTATACTCACATCCATTATCTGTTCGCCGAACTTTTGCTTGTTTACCAATCTACTTTTCAGCTCTGGTTTTCCATCTCTTGAATTTCTCAAACACTTCTAATTTGTGCTTTAAGAAATACATCGAAACTTTCTTGGAGAAGTCATCACTAAAAGTAACAAAATACCTTGCTCCTCCATGAGATGTTACTGGTGCTGCCCCCAGACATCCAAATGACCATACTTAAGAATCTCCTTACTTCTATTAGAGGATGTAACAAGTCTGACCCTGTGATTCACAGAAATCTAATTTGCAAGTTTTAATACTCTTGAGCAGGTTTCTATTATGTGACTCTAATATCCCCCTCTCACTCATGTGGCCAAGCCTTGCATGCCACAATAGAGTGGTATCAACATCAGAAGATGATGAAATTGCAACATCCCTTGTCATAATTTTTCCAAGCAACCTATACAGGGAACCAATATTTTCTCCCTTCATTACAACTAATTCACCTTTTTTAACTTTCAATATGTCATTAACACCACTGAAAGTGCAACCATTTGCATTAAAAGCACCAAGGGAGATGAGGCTCTTTCTCAAATCTGGGACATGTCTGACCTCTATCAAAGTTCTAACTACCCCATCAAACATCTTAATTATTATTGTTCCTATCTCAATAGATCTATATGATGTGTTGTTACCCATCAGAACTCTAACCCAGCATAAGATGCATACGTATTAAACAAATCTCTTTGTGGGCACATGTGATAAGAGAAATTAGAATCAAGAATCCACATATCAAAAGAATCCATACCTAAGGAGATGATCAAAATACCTCCCTCCTTCTCTAAATTAGAAGCCACACTGGCCTCTTTTGGTTGTTTCTTCTTTTTCTTGGACTTGTCCTGAATCTTGGGACAGTCAGCTTTCCAATGACCTTCTTCTTTGTGATAGCGGCATCTATTGTTCTTTCCTTTTGACTTGGACTTAGACCTAAACTTGTTCTTTTTGCCGCCCTTATATTTTTGACATCCTCTGTCCTGACCCAAATCTTTTACTACCAAACTCTCACCTACACCAGAATTGTGTCTAACTTCATTTGATAGCAAAGTTGTTTTAACCTCCTCCATCTTCAAAGTGTCTTTCCTGTAGAGGATAGTTGTGACCAGATGGTCATAGGACTTCGACAAAGATGAAAGAAGAAGAAGAGTCTGATCTTCTTCCTCCACCTTGACTCCCCCACTGCAAAGCTGATAGATCAATTTATTGAAAACATTCATATGCTCTAAAAGGTCAGAACTATCAAACATGTGTAAACTGTAGAGTTGTTTTTTAGTTACAATTTATTTGTGAATGATTGGAGATATAAAGATTCTCTAATTTCTCCTACATATCAGTAGTAGTCTCAAAATCAGCAACGTTATACATTACCTCGTTTGCCAACATAACTGAATTGTGCTCATAGCTTTCAAATCAAGCTCATCCCAATCATCATTTTCTTCCCGACTTCTCCTAGCGAGAAGAGCTTTGTAAAGATTGTTCTACACTAGAATCACTTTCACTCTCTTTTGCCACAAACCAAAGTCAATCTTGTCGTCAAACTTTTGCATTTCAAATTTTGCAATCGACATCTTGGACTGCACTTAAAGCTTGATAGAATCGTAAAGAGTGCCCTACGATGGTCACCAAATGTTGTGAAAGTGGGGCGATATATGTGTGCAACAATATGGACAATAAACATGTGAATTGACAAGTGACACGTGCATCAAAAATTGAGCGAGATGATTCTATGATGAAAATCGACAAAACAAACCACAAGATAGACAATAATTTATGTGGTTCGGAGAGGCGATGTGTCTTCCTACATCCATGGGGAGAGCAGAGAGATTTTACCATGATGTAGAAGTAAGACAAAGTGGAAAGATACTCTTACAATGACACTCTTTCCTAAGCAGAGCAAGCAATTCCCAAGAACTGTGCTATCTTCCTCTGGAAAGGTGCTTCTCAAATAACCCCACAGAGCCTAAAATTACAACACCCATGATCTCCACGAATAGAGTATGGAGGAAAAGAGAGGAAAGCAGCCAAGACCACAATCGCCCTTCAACATGTTCTCGCGAGCACCCTCACCAACGCAAGTACGACGTGAGGATCCTCCCTTTTTTTTTAACCCCAACACATCTTTGTGTGGATCTTTGTTGAGGCTATTATGGGTTTGGGTACTGGGCATGGTTTCTTAATGGAACCAAAACCATACCCATTACAATTGGTTGATTTGACCAAGTCAAACAATATACAACAACTACGAGGGCATGGTGTAATGCCCCGACGCGGAATATCGGAGCGATAAACAGTTAAATAAATAGTATAGAGCGAGAAGTAGACATCAAACCATTTAACAAATTGGAATAATGCCAAATGAACCATCTTTATTGATAATTCCACTATCACTATTACATTCACTAATTCAGAGCCAAAAACTATGGGCCCAGAGCACTTATTCAAATAAGAACAACTACTAACTATCTAACTAACTACTAAGATGATTGGTTGACGAAACGACAAGTCACTCTTGCACTTTGTCATCCCCTTCCTCATGCGTGTGGTAATCTCCATCAGACTCACCTGAAACACATGAAATATATAGCGCAGGGTGAGTGATAACGCTCAGTAGGACTTAATATCTCGTGAAACATGCATGCTTTAAGTGATTATGTCTTGTAAAGCAGGATAATTAGATAGAACGATCAATTATAGCCATGAGAGTAGTATCACATGATAGCGAGAGAGCAATAGTACTTTTCACAAGAAAATAGCACAACTAGCATGATAAAGATTGGCCATATAACGAGATAGCACGTAAAATTACACGATAGTGCACTAGTCACGATAGCACGTTGGTTGATCTTATTTTCAACTGAGAGAACATAGTACTTTGATTGTCATCATAGATTAATCTTAATAGTATAGTACTTGGATGTTATGCCATACACCTTGATCATTTAACTCCCATGGGCACTAGCACTTTCGGGCGCACCTCCCAGGACCAGATAGGCCCTTTATAATGTTGCCTAGCATTGATCATATTTTTATCTTAGACAATCAATAGATGTACCAAGAATAGATGAGAGTAATTGAAGAATAGAGGAGAGTATAGAGAAAACGTGAATAGATGAGAGGATAGAGAAAATAGATAAGAACGAGGGTCATATTCGTAAAACAACGATGAACATACGATAGTAATAGTTGCACAACACACACGATCGTGTGCCAAGAGTCTAGTGGAAGTCACTAACCACCCAATGACTATGCTACGAACACAGGCCAGAGGTCCGGCGTGATCTTAAGGTAAGAGAGAAAATCTAAGGCCATTGAATCATGTTGATCCCTAGGGGTAAAATAGGTATTGATGGTACAACCTACTCGTCAGCAATGGATGTCCACCAAAGCCAAGGAGTCTTACGGAGGCCTCGACAAGGAGTTCCTAGTCCAGTCAAGAGTATTCTTAACAGAGAGGTAGTCCAAGCCAAGATAAACTGTGTAGAGAAACGTTTGTCCTTCTTACCTTAAGTGCTCGAGGCAGAGGGATGCAATAACAGTATTAAATCGAACGAATAAAACGAAGACAAGTCATTTTTAAAATAATAGGGAAATTTACATGAATAATTTCACTTAATTACCAGAAACATTATTGAGTAATTTATGTAAGGTCTCGTGTCAAAATTCATGTTTGGTGTGTGCCTAGGAGAGAGAATCAAGCTAGTATGTGAGAGTTGTGCACCCATCTTTTAAATAATAAAGTCACATGAAATAGTGCATTATAGGGGTTATACCATGATTATGGGGCATGATTGGTAAGGTTTACATGAAATTAGGGTTTCTAGACACAATAAGGTCACGACGTCAGTTAGCGTCGCATTCAGGTCGCGGCGTATTGGGCCGACGCGATGGTCTTGTTCTGGTCATGACTAGGGTTGTCAATGGGCCGGGCCCAGGCTGAGCTTATATGAGCCTGGCCCAGGTCCGACTCATCAATATGCAAGTCCAAGCCCGGCCCAAGCTCGAGCAATGTCGATCCGGGTCCAATATTTTTACAAAATTGTAAAGCCCAACTAAGGCTCGGCCTGACCCGAATACTTAAATAAAAATTAAATTAATAATAAAAATAATATTTTAATAATATAAAACTTATAATCTCACTCAATTAAGTAGATTTTTTATGTTACTTATTTAATTGTTTGAAAAAAGAGTTTTTAACTTTTAAATAAGTAAAATAACATAATTTTAACTAAGTACAATTTAGATTTGAAAAGAAAAAAAAAAGAAAACAGAACGGGTCGGGCCAGCCCATCAGGCTGAACTCAAAGCTCGAGTCTGGCCCATGGGCCTAGGCGGGCTAGGATTTTAGGCCTTACTAAAAACCCATGGGCCGAAAAGAGTCTTGCGGCCCGCCCAAATTGAGCCAAGCCCGCGAGCCTCTCAGGCTAGCCCGGCCCATTGACAGCCCTAGCCGCAACGGGTCGAGCTGACGCGTTCAGGTCGACCAGCCTGATCTGTAGGTCGCGACAAGGCATCACGTCGCGTTCTTACACTAGCATGATCTGTAGGTCACGACGTAGAGTCTCGTCGCGTTAAGAATGCGACGTGATGCCTTGTCGCGACCTGGTTGAGAATGCGACCTATCGGGTCATCGTGTTCTTAGGGTCTCGGCCTGAGCTTAGAAGGTTGGTCAGGCCTCCTTGGGTTGCGGTCCATGCAGCCAAGAGCTTGACACAAGGCTCTTTAAATTTTCATATAAAATCGTATGCTTAATGAAAATCATGGAATTAGTTTTAAACGAAACTAGACTTGTAGAGGTATCAACCATAAAGAGTAAATAGTTTCTAACATGGTATTATCATGCTATGAATGGGATACTTCACGATGAACCAAAATTTGATGCAGTAATGAAAAATGATTTAATTCGAAAAGAATACGTGATGGAAATTGGGGAAAATAGTATCATTAGATCTCTAACATCATGTAGTATGTACAATAAAATTTCAAAGCACGAGATCAAGTATAGACAGGGATTAAAGGTGAATATGTGGGGTTGAGTACATGTTCTTAACAGAACTTTGAGCACGAAATACTTATGAATGACAAGATGAAATTGGGGAAAACATGGGGCTTTCAAAGATGGGATCATGATCTATCTAGGGTCAAGTTTAATTAATTTTGCTTGAGAGATTGCCTACCTTAAACGTTTTTGTGATCCTATGGCATGAACTCGAAGAAACACGAAGATCCCCTTTTCCTAGCCTCCTCCACTTTGATCTTCTCGTCTAAAAGCTCTCTTCCGTGTCCTCCAAGCTCTAGAAAGTCAATAGGGTCGGCTAGGGACGAAATAGAGGTTTATTTGTATGTTTAAAGTTTCCAATTCCCATAAACTCTTTCCTTTCTTCAAACTCCGAATTTCCCATAATTATCTAACATTTCCATAGCATTATCCTTCCATTTGACATGGGGTGGGTTTAAATCCGTGGCCAAGAGGTTAGGATGGGTTTAGGACTCTTCCTAGGATAATTATTAGTCATAATAGTGATTATCTTGCCCCTTTTTATATTATTAATAATTAAGGTACGAATTTAGGCTTAATTATCTCCCATCCATATTGGGCTTCAACTTTGTGTCTCATTAACTCATGTTTGAACTATAATTATAGTCCATCACTTGTTTTTACTTAATGGGTTTTATTTATAAACATTTTTTAATTTAAATTTGTTTTTCTCAATTCAAAATTGAGAGTTTCTACATCCTCCTCTCTTAAAAAGAATTTGGTCCCCAAATTCATATGATCATAAGAGGAAGAATGACTTACTGAATAGATCTGGGTAGTTCTGTCTCATTGTTGCTTTGGGTTCCCACGTAGCTTCTTTTATTCCATGATTGTTCTAGAGTATCTTCACCACAGATATAGGTCGATTTCGAAGTTGTTGAATCTTCTTGTCTAGTATTCTGACTAGCTTCTCTTCATAGGTCATATCTTTGTGCAACACTATATCGTCGTAGCGAATTACACGCGATGGATTGTACACATACTTCCTTAGCATAGATACATGGAAGACATTGTGTACAGTGAAGTATTTTGGAGGTAGTTCCAGACGATATGCCACTTATCCTACTCTCTCAAGTACTTCAAATGGATCAATGAATCTTGGCCTTAACTTGCCTTTGATTCCAAATCTTTGAAATCCTCTTGTTGGAGATACCTTGAGTAATACATGATCTCCAATCTGAAACTCCAGGTCCCTTCTTATTTTATCTGCATACTCTTTTGCCTGGATTATACTATCTTGATTCTGTCTCTGATGAGTTGAATGTCTCTGCTAGTACTTTGCACAAAGTTAGGTCCCAACCATTATTGTTCACCAACTTCATTCCAGCATACAGGTAATCTACAGCTTCTACCATACAATGCTTCAAATGGAGCCATCGTGATACTTGCTTGGTAGCTATTGTTGTATGCAAACTCCATTAATGACAGTTGCTCATTCCAGTACCCTTCAAAGTCTATGGTACAGACATGTAGTGTAAGACCTGGCTTTCTGTCTGGTGTCTTGGCTGACTGGCCACTAACGCGTTCGGGCTGGGCGAAGCGTTAGTGTTGCGTTGTGGGTGTCCGACGCCACAGTCATCCTTATTGCAACCAGCTTGTGCATCGTGTTCTTGTTGTGCCCGCTTTCCTGTCACGTCTTCGTGTCATGCCCAGTCAACGAGTCACGATAGTGTTCTGTCGCTCAGTCGTCTGACACCTGTCAAGGTGGCAAGCATGTCAGTATGACCTGTCGGGTTGTTGCAGCGTCCCTGGGGGACACGTTCTTGTCGCAGTGCGTTGACCCATCGCGTCTTGGGTGTCGAAGGCTTAAGGCCTTGGCCGGCAACCCCTTCTCCCTTTTTCTCCTCCCCCTCTTTTCTCCTCCCCCTCCGGCGGTGCTCCGCCTCCCTCTCTCCCCTTTGTGTGTTTCAGGTAAGGAAGAGGGTCGTGCTCGTGTTCTCGGCGTTGTGGAGCTTGCATGGAGCGAGGAGGAGGTGACCAATCTGATGTGAAGGCCCTTATGGGTTTGTTTCTTCTTGAAAGGTAGGTATTGCTTGTACCCTTCTCGATCTATGTGGATTGGGAGCCCTTCGTGGTTTGTAGATAGAATTTCCTTCTTCTCCATGCTCCCCTCCCTCGGGTGGTGTGTTTGTGGTGTGTGGGTGGCCGCGGGATGGAGCATCCTGCGGGTCTGCCTTCTTTCTGATGTCACGACCGCGGTGCGCATCGTGACACAAGAGGGCGTGATCGTGTCGCGGCACACCGGCCCGACACGATAGCGTCACAGTCTGACGGTCCGATGTGATCTTGTCGCGACTCGTTTCCCTATCGCAACATGGTTTCTGTCACGGTGCCCTTCCCCATCGTGATGGTATCACAATGGCCTAGGGGGACGCAACAGTACATGTGTGTGCCTCGGGTGTTTCTGTGGTTCTAGTTGGGGTGTCGGTGTGTGCCCCAGGGCTGGCTTGCCCTTAGGACCTTCAGGTGGAGAACGAGTCAGGTTGCCTCGCTGCATTCAGTTATTGAAGGTGACACATTTGTGGCCGTGTCTAGGCAGCAATGCCAAGAGGGTCGCGTCTGTCTAATAATCGATTGACTGGCAGTCAATCGATTATTAGCAGAGCGATGGGTTTTCCATGCTACTGGTGGTGTTTCCGAGGTTCTGGCTTGTTTGTGTGTGCCTTGGTTGGCCGATGGCCCTCTTGAGGGTCCGTGCGTGCCTCGTGCTTGCTGGGCTTGTCATGGGTTACAAGCCAGTGGTTCGGCGTGGTTATTATTGTGCTTGCCCTGCCTGTTCACCTGGTGCTTGGCACTTGAGGGCTTGTCCCATTCAAAGGTTGCCTCTATTGCCTCGGATCCCCATCCTCGGGAGCCTGTTGAGGGAATGCTCTGGGCTACAACTGTGCTCGAGTTGGCGGACTCTAGAGCGGAGGGGAAAACGAGGTTTGGACACTGGCGCCGAGTCGTTGTAGAGCTCTCTTGTCTGGGGTGAGACACCGAGGTCATTGAGGTGTTTTCTTCCCAGCACGCCTAGATAGTCCTTTGTCTCACTGACACTCTCTACGTTGGTTCCAGAGCCACGTAGTGGTGCTAGGCATGGGGCCGTAGCTTGGTCAGGCTGCGGTGGTGCGTGCGTTCTTGTGGTGTTCTGTGGCGGCTCTGTCTTGCTCTTCCGGGGAGGTTAGAGGTAGGAGCCAGGCTGGCGAGTAGAGGGAGTGGCTGGTGTGTCCTCCTCTTGGCTTCCAGTGGCAGTGGCTTGGTTGTTGTTGTTGTGAGGAGGTTTCCTCACGACGTTTCCAAGTGTTATCCATTGCCCTAGCTGGCACGGCGGTTATAGCCTAGTCGTGCCTAGTTTCCGTAGGCATTGTTGGTTTGGCCTTGTTGGCCCGTGCTTCTCGTAGTTTCCGCTTCGGTGTCCTCTCGGTTCTGTAGTCCCATTCCTTGGTGCCATCTGTGGTGGCACCGACTGTAGATGTGTTTTTTTCAAAACACCTCCCACAAATAGATGATTAAAAAAAGAGATTTTTTTTTGAAATAAAAGAAATAAGGGAGCTATGGCACAATGGGAGAGAAAAGAATAAAACGTGCGTGTGTGCACAATAAAGGAGGTGTGATCGCTAGGTACGCGAGGGTACCGAAGGAGACAGGCAAAGGGGAAGACAAGGAGAGTACTTACCTTCACCCGAAGATCGCGGGAGTGTGGTGTGCGGGTTCACTTCTACTTCTTCCACCGGCCGGCCAGCGAAGAAGATTTAGCTCCGATTGTTACCTTGCAAAAAAAAGGAAGACAAGAAATAAGTGAAGCAAGATTAGAATTTGAGGTGCAGTAATAAACTCAAAGGAAATGAAGTAAAAAGCAAGAACATGGGCGTTAACACACCTTGTGGGTGGTGTTAAACCCTAAAAAAGTGTGGGTGTGGAGAAAATAATGTGTGTGTGTGTGTGTTGTGATGTATGTAACAAATGAAATAGAAAGAAATGAAGGGAGAAGAAAGAGTGGCGATGTGAGCCGCTGCTGCAATGGACGAAGTGGACGAAGAATGCCCCTCCCGCCTTGCTTCAATGCATGTGAGGAAGACCGCTCCGAACTCCAAGGATGAGAGACTTGAAAAGCTTGGGATGAAGGTTCTCCTTGGTTCGGAATTGAGTTTCTAATTCGGTAGGGCTTCGTCGTAGTGCGTGAGTGATGCTCAAATCAATGGCCTCGAGGGTCTATTTATAGGGAAAAAATCTTAAATCGTGTCGGACACAGTGGACGCCTATCTTATAGAACCGCGTCTGACTAAGCTGCCGCGATTTCCAAGATCGACTTACTCCGATTAAGCCTTTCCAAACATGATTATAGCAGGTTTAAGAATCACGTCGGCATAGACCACCTCATTTATAACACTTCCAATTTGAATCGATTCTTTCCAAATATTCAAAAATGGAAATATTGAATCGCGACGGCATAAGCCACCGCATATTTAAAGATAATCGTTCTCTGATGGAAATCGATCTTCATTCAGAGGAAGGTTAAAAACATGTTGGACAAGTTGGACGCAGTTCTATTTAGCAAAAAAATCTTTCCAAAACAATTTTGTAAATTGCCATAATTTGATAATGGAAACTCTTAATCGCGGCGGCCTTATAAGACGCAATTCAAAACAAAGTAACCGCCAGAAAAGGAAGTGTGATCCGCATCAATTTTACCTGCCGTGGATCAAGCCTCCTAAAAGGCATCCAATGTGTCAGACGCGAATCATTGAAGCTCAACAGACCCCTTTAGACCCCTTAGAGAAATCCCTAAAAATCCTATAAAATTATAGAAAAAATAGGAAAATCACTCACGAGGTTAATTGAAGAGAGCCACTTTGAGGCATCGCGGTATAACATGAATTTTCTTGATATGTTGCCAAAATAGCGTGTCTACACCTGCCTCGCCTTGGCATCTACTTTGCAAGGAAATGGAGCGGAATGACACGAAATTAGGGTAATGAAATGGGATGAATGAACTGGGATGAGGTGGAATGTCTAAAAAGTAGATGCCAAGGTGTGATGAGACACACCTCAACAACATATGACAGGAGTTGTTCCTCCATTCAAAGTGAAGCGGCTTGTAGAAAACCTCAAGAGAAAACTCAATGTTTGGACGAAGGGAAAAGATGTGCACGTGGGCACGAAAAGGGAGAAAGATCAACTTCTAGCGTCGGGGAAGTACCTAAGGACACAATCCGTTAGGTTTCACCATTGGGGGCGTCTGCCACTGCCTCTGGTGGATCTTAGGGAAAATAAAGATGAATCGAAATAGGAATCCAAGGCAATGAGTTTCTCAAGAAATGATCTCCAAACATCGACAAAATGAATTGAGTACCTGATTCGGAATGGAATATTTCATGTTACACCCACCATCACCCTTGACATGACCACCATCCTCTCCAAGTGGGGCATTAATAACCTAGCCATCCATGCCAAAAGGTACCATGAGATTCACCTAGATTGGGCGGCTATGGGGGCATTAGTAGAACTTTGACACCCCCAAACCCATACCTTCCTTTTCAAGACCTTTGAAACCACTATCCTATTGAAAGAGGTTGAGCTATTGTTAGGCTTGAAACGGATGAAAAGAGGCGAGGAAGATGAGATGGCAATCATGTCGCAGTGCTATACGAGCAAGGCGGTGCTTGAAGACTTCATGGATGCCAAGGCGGCTCAAGATGTCCGGACCGAAAAAGGAATTAACTTGC
>JACBKR010003920.1:0-26938 GCA_014218235.1 Colocasia esculenta
TCGGGTTCTGGTGTGGCAGTGGACCCTGCCAAGGTGGAGGCCGTGTTGTCGTGGGAGCAGCCCACATCAGTTGCAGAGGTCCGCAGTTTTCTGGGTCTGGCAGGTTACTACGGAGGTTATTCAGGATTTCGCCAAGATTGCAGCACCGTTGACTCGGTTGACGAGGCAGGACACCAGGTTTGTTTGGTCAGAGGACTGCGAGCAGAGTTTCTTGGAGCTAAAGACGAGGTTGACTTCGGCGCCAGTGTTGGTCTTGCCGTCGGGCACCGGTGGGTTCGTGGTTTACACCGATGCGTCGAGGTCAGGTTTGGGTGCCGTGCTGATGCAGCATGGTGGGGTCGTTGCCTATGCTTCTCGGCAGCTCAAGAAGCATGAGGAGAACTATCCCACCCACGACTTGGAGCTGGCAGCAGTGGTGTTTGCTCTCAAGTTGTGGAGGCACTACCTGTATGGCGAGGCTTTTCAGATCTTCACCGACCACCAGAGTTTGCAGTACATCTTCACCCAGAGGGATTTGAACTTGAGGCAGCGCCGATGGATGGAGTATTTGAAGGACTACGACCTAACCCTTTCCTATCATCCAGGAGGGCTAACGTTGTAGCCGATGCTTTGAGTAGGCGCGTGCGCTTGAGTTCGCTGATGGTCAGAGAGTGGAGGTGTTCGAGGAGCTGTCCCAGGGAGTGTTTGTTCCGTCGAGGACCAGAGACCGTGCAGTGGCTTCCAGTTTGTCAGTTCGGCCATCACTGTTCAGGCAGGTGTTGCAGGCGCAGCGAGCAGATGCAGAGTTAGCAGACATTTTGCAGATGCCGGACGTTGAGCTCAGCGAAGACAGCAAGGTCAGATTCAGAGGCCGCTTGTACGTTCCTGAGGAGGCGCGCCAGGCGGTGTTGTCAGAGGCTCACAGGTCGATGTCGTTCATCCCGGCTCCACCAAGATGTACCATTGCTTGAGGAGGTTCTTCTGGTGGCCGGGATGAAGAGGGGCGTGGCAGAGTTTGTTGCCCGGTGCCTTACCTGTCAACAAGTGAAGGCCGAGCATCAGCGTCCTGGTGGTGAGTTGCAGCCGTTGCCCATTCCTGAGTGGAAGTGGGACGACATCACCATGGACTTTGTGGTTGGTTTGCCCCGTACCCCGCAGAGGCATGATGGTATTTGGGTGATTGTGGATCGTTTGACCAAGGCAGCGCACTTTCTTCCGGTCAGGATGTCGTGGTCAGGGACAGGTTAGCCAGGCTGTACGTGGACAGAGTTGTTTCGTTGCACGGGATCCCAGTTTCAGTCGTTCCGACAGAGATCCGAGGTTCACGTCAGGGTTTTGGCGCAGTCTTCAGAGAGCACTGGGTACAGAGTTGAGGTTCAGCACAGCGTACCACCCGAGACAGACGGTCAGTCAGAGCGGACCATTCGGACACTGAGGATATGCTGAGAGCGTGCTGTTTAGACTAGAGCGGCACTTGGGAGTCTCACCTTCCGATGGTAGAGTTCGCGTATAACAACAGTTATCACTCGAGCATCGGAATGGCGCCATACGAGGCCTTGTATGGTCGCCCGTGCAGGACTCCGCTGCACTGGTTCGAGGTTGGTGAGAGGCAGCTTTTGGGGCCAGAGTTAGTGCAGCAGTGTGCAGAGACAGTCATTTGGTCAGACAGAGGCTTCGGGCAGCACAGAGCAGGCAGAAGAGTTATGCAGATGTCCGCAGGAGACCGCTAGAGTTCAGTGTCGGTGACCTGGTCTTCTGCGGGTCTCGCCGACCAAAGGGGTCATGAGGTTTGGTAAGAAAGGAAAGCTCAGTCCGAGGTACATCGGGCCTTTCCCTATTACCGAGAGGGTCGGCGAGGTAGCTTACAGGCTGAGTCTTCCGGCAGAGCTAGCAGGAGTGCACAGCGTTTTCCACGTTTCGCAGCTCAGGAGGTACGTTGCAGACTCTTCGCACGTGTTGGACTACTCGCAGCTAGAGGTAGCGCCAGATTTGTCAGTGCCAGAGTACCCAGTTAGTGTTGTCGACCGCAGAGTTCAGCAGTTGCGCAGGAAGCAGATTCCGCTGGTTAAGGTCGTTTGGCAGAACCGTGTCGGTGGCGAGGCCACCTGGGAGCGCGAGGACGAGATGCAGGAGCGGTTTCCTATATTTGTTGATTGAGTGGTATGTTACTTCTCCTTGTACTGCTTCCGGTTGAGACCGAGTTGTTTTCATTTCGAGGACGAAATGTCTTAGGAGGGAGGGTTGTAACACCCCGGCCCCTGGGCCTTCTGGCCCCGTCCTCAGGGTCGCGACAGGCGCCCTGGCCGCGACATGGTCGCGGCAGAGCGGCTGCCGCGACAGTATTGGCGGTTCGTGTCGCGGCGGGGGTGGGCGTCGCGTCCTTGTCGCATCGCCCCTGGCTGTCGCGACTCTGTTCTGACACGACTTGACCGCTGTCCTGTCTGTCAGAACGGTCGTGTCGGGTGGCAGGGTCATCGGCATTGACGCGACCTGCCAGGCCGTCGCGACTGCTTTCCCGGTCTTCGAGGTTTGACCGTGCTTTTTAGTGTCGCGCCTTGGCGGGCAGCCGCGACATAGTCGCGGCGCCTTAGGGCGTCGCGACAGTGCCAGTGTCGCGCCGGGCCGCTACGTCGCGTTCTGGGGGCCATCGGTTTAAAACCGAAGGCGCACCCCATTTCCCTCTCTCGCCCTTTTTCCCTTTCTCTCTTTCTCCCCTCTCTCGAGCTCTCTCGCGGTTTCTCGGTGTTTCTCCTTGCTCGCGGTGCTCGTGCTGAGGCGTGGACGTGCCGTTCGTGCAGGGGTCGTGCTTGCGGCGTGCGGTGCGAGGAGGAGGAGGAGTTCTTTCCTACGAGAAGCCTTAACGGGTTCGTTCTTCGTGTGGAGGTAGGGACTCTTGATCCTCTCGCCCTAAGCATGATCCCTTTCCCCTCTAGACTGTGGTTTCCTCGTGGTTTGGGGCTTGGGGAGTGAGAACTCCATGCTAGGTTGAGTGAGGTTTCCTTCGAGCGTAGATCCACGCTTTGGAGGGATCGTGGGTGGTTTGGTGGTTTATAGCTTTTAAAATACTTTGTGCATGATCCCCTCCCCCCTTGTGGATGTTGTTCCGTGTTTTGGAGAGGGTTCCCGGAGGGACTGCTCCGGAACCCCGCTCAGCTGGTAACGCGGCGGCCTCGGAGGCCGCGATCATGTCGCGACGGCGCGTCCGGTCGCGACATGGTCGCGACGCTCCTGAGCGTCGCGTTAGGGTCGCGACGGACGAGAGCACCGCGACATGGTCGCGGCGGCCCGCCCTGTCGCGTCACTGACCGAGAGACAGGTTTGGCCTTTTTCCGTTTCCGCTCTCCTTTTACTGTTCCCGTGACACTTGTGCTAGTCCCCTAGTACGGTCTCACGCTAGTCGTTCGCCCGGTGCGTGGCACTTGAGGGCTTGTCCCGTGCTAGAGGTTGTTACCGTTACCTGGGACCCCCGTCCTCGGGAGCCTGTTGAGGGAGTACTCCGGGCTACGAGTGTGCTCGAGTTGGCAGCCGCGTAGGCGGACTCTGGAGCTGAGGGGAAAACGGTGGTTAGGACAGTGGCGTGTGAGTCGCTTGCAGAGCTCTCGTGGTTGGTCTGGGACGCGAGGACAGTTTGGAGTTCTACCCGGCGCAGGCCAGCCAGTCCTTCTTCTCACTGCCTCGCTCCTCACGGCCCCGGAACCGTTTGGAGAGGTCAGGCGTGGGACCGTAGTCCGGCCAGACTACGGCGGTTACTGTTGTGTTGCTTGTGTCCTACCTCGCTCTGACGAGATGCGAGGGCCAGGACCCAGGTCGAGGATAAGACGTCGGTGGACGCGCCTGACCGTTCGACTAGTGGTGGTGCTTTCCGTAGCTAGTGTTCTCTGTCCAGGCGGAGTCCCCTCCGTCTGTGTTTACTAGCCGTGTGGTGGTCACGACGAGCAGTCGTACAGAGTTTCCGACCGAGAGTACTTTCCGTACCGTCCTAGCTTTAGCTTTGTTTCCGCACTTCTTTTGTAGGTAGAAATATATAACTGCCGTCTTCCTTTATAATAGTGTTTATGTTCCTCTGCCTGTTTAGAGCCAGTAGGAGATTGGTAGTCCCTACTGAGCTTCTGTTGTGGAGCTCATCCCTCGTTTTCCAGGTGAGCCTTCCCAGCAGCGGCAGGGCGCGCGTCGGGCGGAGGAGACGGGGCGGTAGTCTTGGTCCCCGTAGCTAGCAGTGGTTCCCCCTCTCAGTGTACGTCACCCTCGGGGTATGCCCCTAAGGGACTTGTCTCTCCCCTTTTCCTTACTTGTACTAGTGTGCGTGCGTTGGGACTGTACTTAGAGCGGTACAGCGGTCTCGCTGTACTTTCCTGTTTCCGCTTGTACGCTTCTAGCTTAGCAGTTGACGTTTACCTCCGTTACATATCCTGTCAGATGCGTGTTATAGCCCTTCCGGGTCCCCCGGATCCGTGGGCGGCGATCGCGAAAATCGGGTCCTCGGCGTGGGCCGAGGGTCGGGTTCTCGGGTCGTTACACCTCTCTAGTCAGATAACTTAGGTTCTCTATGAGCCAAGCACAGTACATGGTGTTTGTCTCGAGACTGACCCCGGGTTCTTATTTTGCATTCTGGATGACTGGAGACATGTTAGTGAGGCGTCATTAGGGCTGACACGTTAATGCTGGTAAGGCGTCTTGGTCCTATAATGCATTAGTCAGTACTATGTTCTATGTCACGTCCGATCAGCGGGATGCGTTAGTCTTCTACATGGGTTGTCTGACACCTGTCAACATGGCAAGCATGCCAATATGACATGTTTGGTTGTCACAACAGTCCTTGTGGACACGTTGGTGTCGCGATAGGGTGACAGGATGCATTAAGGTTGTTAGCATGGCATGTCCCTTTGACGTGTTTTGGGTGTCAAGGCCTTTAAGGCCGTGGTCGGCAGCCCTCTTCCCCCCTTTCCTCCTCTCCCCCTCTGGTGAACCCCTCTTCGCTTTTCCCTCTTTTCTCCCCGTGGTGAGCCCAGAAGGAGGTGGTCGTGGTTGAGGTGCATGGAGTGAGGAGAAGGTGGCCATTCACAAGAAAAAGGGCATAATGGGTCCGTTTCACCATTTAAGGTAGGGATTTCTCCTCTCTTACTTGTTTAGAGGAGTCGGAGCTATGCTCCATGTCTTTAACATGTTGGGGAGGCCCCCCCACCTTGTGTGTGTGTGTTTGGTGGTTGGAGCCGAGGATCCTCTGACTTTGTGTCTGTCGCCGATTTTCTGGTATCACATTAGGTCGGTCGGATGTGTTAGGTTCGTAATACGTTAGGGTTATCATACGTGTTAGGTGTCTTAACACGTTGGGTTCTCAGGGCCGTGTTAGGCTTTGTAACGTGACGAGCCATGCTAACGCGATAGGATCTTGTGGCGTCAAGTCGAGCCGACGCCTTCTTAAGGTGTTAGCCTTAGATGATGTGTTACTAGTAGTCAGTGTTTGTTATGATCGCCGTTTGTGGTTCAAGCGAGGGTGGTCCATGCTTGTGTGTGTGTTGGACTAGGACCACCCCCAATCCCTCTCACTCAGTTCTCCATTCTTTCATCCTGGTTCTGCTTTGGGGTGTTGGCCAGTAAGTAGTAGATAATGTGAACTTTCTCATAGAGACATTTCTATAGTACGGCTCCTATAAACCCGCTTAGGACTGCAAACGAGTCGAGTCGAGCCGAGTATTATGTTGCTCCAGCTCTGTTCGTTAATTTTAATCGAGCTCGAGCTTTATCGAGTATTGAAAATGGTTGTTCAAGCTTGGTTCGTTTAAATACTCTCGAGTTCGAGCTCTTAACGAGTATCTTAATGAGCCCAATTGAATTTGCGAGTTATATATATATATATATATATATATATATATATATATATATATATATATATGTATGTATGTATCCATATTATGTATATATATATAAGCCTAATTCAATTTACAAGTAAAAACCTAATTGTTTATAAGACCCAAATTTATCTTATTTCAAGGTCATACCCCAAGACCTTTATAGGTACTTGTTTAATTATTTTAGTATAATGTTTAAAATTTAACAACTATATTTGTAAATTTTATAATTAAAAAATTAACGAATTTGTTTACGAGTTTAAACGAATCGAGTAGACATTTGCTCATACTCGGCTCATATTTCATATTTATAATAAGAAATTAATATAATTTGAGTATATTAACGAGTAACTAATCGAGTATTTTAACGAGCATATTATCGAGTATCTTAACGAGCTGTTCGCGAACGTATTCGAGTCGAGCATATCTCTGTTCAAACTCTACTCGTATGAATCGAGCTTATTTTTTGTTCAAGTTCGGCTCGTTTATCTAATAAATGAGCTGAATCGAGTTTTTTCGAGCCAAGTTTCGAGCTACTTGTCAAGTGTATTGGTTCGTTTGCAACCCTTTACCGCTATGACGGCAGTGTCCTTTTGGCAATTAATAAGCAAACATGCAGTACACATAATCACACTTACTATATATGCAAGTACAATACAAAAATATTATCATGTTGTTTTTAGATTAACAATAACTAAAGTTTAACTAACTGAAATCATACTCCTAATTACTATAATTGTATAGATTAACTTAATTGACACATAATGCTTTAATAACACATGATAGTGTAGAAATACCTACATTGCTCATAAAAATATAGCAAATTGACATAACATAAATCTCAAATAGTAGACCAAACCATAAAAATTCCATAATTTTCTAATGAACATACAAAGTACTGTGATTTATAAACTATTGTCATGAAAGGAAAACATATTCTAATAAATACTTATTAAGCACAAAAAATCCTCAAAACAAAAACACAATGAACATGATTGACAAGAATAGCTCTACAAGATATCTCGATTTAACTCATCGGGAATAAAGCATATTATAATTATCTTTATTTTTTAACAAATTTTCCATCACTTTTCTTTGTAATTAAAATTATAAAATATAGACACAGTGATCTCAAAATTTATATCATATGAAGGTCCAATGATATTAAAACAACCTAAGACATAGTAAAAACCCATCCACACGCAGATCTTTCACTTAAACACATGTTTGCATATAAACAGGCAAAATTTGAAAATCTACGAAGAAGAACTTTGCAGCAAGATGAATCACCGCTAACACAGGGTTGATGGTAGGTGATAGTGCTGTCAAGATTAACTTGACGTCACACTATCCCGTTGTTAAGGCATCCTAGCAGCAGTAAGGATGTCGTCAAGTTCAGAAGAATAGAAAATAGAACTAAAATCGGGGATGCGATGTAACGTCGCGCGTTTTTTGGATCTTCGCGGATCCCTGCTTAGTGGGTTTGGTGGCCAAAGTGTGGCCCATTAGTGCGTGTTTTATGTGTTTGCACGTGTTATGAGGCTTTGTGGGCCGGCCATTGGGCCCAAGCGCTCACAGGTTTTCTGTCTGTGAACGCGACAGGGGTGTGTGTCGCGTTCTAACGCGACAGCCCTGGTGGTCGCATTCCTCTTGCCGCCATTGAGCGTCGACGTCTGCATGCGTGCCAAGTGTCGTGCGCTAGGTGGTCTGCTGACGTCAGGAGTAGGAAGGCGACGGCCTCCCACATCACGTTCAGGTCGCCACGTAGGGCGACGTCGCGTTCTTAACCGTTGTGTTGTTTTTAAGAACCCCGGTCGAATAGAGCTTCCACAGGCTCTGCTCGACCAGGGGGGAGCTGCTGCGGGGTTTCCTGGCGATTCGAGGTCCTGGTGGAGTTCTCGCCGCGAGGACGTCGTGGGAAGCGGGGGAAACGCCGAGGGATCTCCAGTTTTCACGTTCTTCGCGAAGGTAGGGTGTTCTACCTTGATTCATGCTGTGGATTGCTTGTTAGTTCGTTTATTGCTTTGGAAACAGTAGATACCATGCTAGGGTATCCATTAAAGCATGTAAAACGTGAATTAAGCATGGTTTGAATGGTCTGGAGTGGTAATCCGTGGAGTTCCTCCCGGATTAGGGTTTGCGCCTGTGAAGGCGACAGACCTTGCCGTCGCGACAAGGTCGCGATAGGCCAATCCGTCGCGATAGGGTTCCTTATTGTGACAGGTCGGGGTGTCGCGTCCTGAAGGCGACACATCCCATGTCGCGACTTCAGCCGAGAAGTCTTTTGATGCATGTTTTTATAATACGTTTATTGGATGATTTATTAAATGTAGTGCATGGCACCGGTTTGTGGTGCGCTAGCACATGTGGTGCTCGTAGAGCGTGGTGCTCACTAGATGAGTATGCTTTACGTGGTTGGCGTGTCGTTTGTGCTATATGTGTGAAGTTTACGTGGGTTGGGTGTGTGTATGGCACACGCATTGTCGTAATGTAATTCTTATGATTTGTCGTAGTAATTGGGTAGTGAGGTTCCTGTGTGAACCTAGCCATGACATTGTGGTGTTTCTATGATTTGTGTGTTATGCATGTGTATGCATGGCTAGCGGTCGTCGTTATGATTATTGTAATATAGTTTGTGTAGTTACTTCGAGGTGATTGGGCAGTGAAGGTCATGTGTGGACTTAGCCCTGGTCTATTGTTGTCCTTCGAAGAATATTATATTAATTTATGTGTTAAGTGGTGTGTGTGTTGCCACGGAGGTCACGAGGTGACCGATGTTAGGCTATAGTGTTATTATTAATATGGTTTATATGTGTTATGGTGTAGGTTAGCTTGTGAGTCACGTGTGACCAGAACAAGCTATTCTTCACATATGTACCGTGGTTTGTAATAAAGATGGAACATGTAAGTGTCGTGATTTGTGCTAGCCGAGTGTGGTGGTCCGGCGCCTATTCCGGAATGCCTCTCTAGTCGAGTACCCCAGGTTCTTTGTGAGCCAGGCACGTGTGTTTGTTGTGCTCGGGGTTTGTCCCGGTACAGTGTGGTACCGTCGAGGTCTGTGTCATCTTCCTGGACACCCTCACTCCTGTGTTTGAGTTGTACGTCCGGCTGAGGGAAAGACGACAGTAGGGCAGCGGCTTGTATTTGTGGGTGTGCAGTCGCTTGTAACGCGCTCGTAGTTGGGGATACAGACACCAGTAGTCAACACTGGTCCCCAGCTATTCCTGTTTTCCAGTGCCCCACTTTAGGGTGCTCCGGACAGAGACCCTAAAGGTGCCAGGCATAGACCTACAGCTGTGTGTCTGCAAGAGTGGTGTTGGTTGGTCTCCACAGTTGTTTGACTTCTTCTCGTGGAGCGGCAGTTGGACCTTTCGTCTGTGACTGCGAGACTGAGAGGTTATTCTTGTGTTGTGTTGTCCAGGTTGGATACTGGCCTGATCAGCCAATAGTCTGTTCCCGTGTGGTGGCGTCGTTCCTTTCCGACTCGTGCTTTGCCACTGGCTGTGGTTCATGAGTTTGTGACTCGTATTCGAGGTTTGACCCGTTCGAGGTGTGCCCTAGTGTTGGCATGGTTGTGACTGCGGTTGTGGCCTGTGGTGTGCCCGAGTGGTGGCACAGTTTTGGTTATGGTTGGTGAGTGTTGACTCACCACAAATGTGGTTTAGCTCGTTATGGTGTGCCCTGTTACGGCACTGGTTTACTTGTGATTTCTGTGCTGATACCTTGTGGTAGTAGGTACATGTACCCCGTGTGGGTAATGGTTTGTGGTGGTACGTCGTATACCAGTCTGTTCTGGTGTTGACGTGGAACTGTGTTTCGTGAAGGTCGCGTGGTGTGACCTTCCTCTCATTGTGTTTTCCCTTTCTCAGGTAAGATTCCAATTATGGTTTTTATGTGTTATGGATTGGCTTCGTGATAGCCAGTCCTGTTATCTCGTGTGTAGCTTTCGACGTAGTGTGGTTTGGGGTATTAAGGGCCAGCTTTTGGTTAGCATCCTATTACCCACGTACTTGAGACTTGCCTGTGAAGCTTATAGCCTAGGCAGTGATTTTCTTGTACGGCCTATAGCTTAAATGATTGGTTGTGACTATGGTTTGCTTGCGAGGCTTGAGGCCTAGGCGTTACTGTTGTCGAGTGGACTAGTGGTGTGAGTAGCTTCTTCTTACCTTCCAAGGTTATGTTTGATTAAGGTATTTATATTTAATTGTAGTTTAAATACAATTGTTGTGAGCATGAAATGGTTTGGCTATTGGCGTTGCCAATGAGACCCTCTGGGGTTGAGGTGTCCGTAGTTTGTTGTTGTTTTTGGGTAGCCCCTACTGAGCTTGTGACTTGTTGAGGCTCACTCCCCTACAGTTCTTTTCAGGGCTTGCCGTGTGTTTGGCTTGCAGCGATGTTGTGGTAGACTTGTACCACCAGCAGTAGTATAGTAGTTAGTGTTGTGTGAGCTCGTGCTCCCTCGGGTATGCCCCAGGTAGTTGTACTTTTTAATTGGACATGTAATAATGTAATGGGACAGTTGTAAATTATTATATGCAGGTATGAGCACATGTACTTTCTTGTGTCTTATACTGTGTAGTTGCCTTTTATATTTTACTGGACACTTGTGTGAACTATCCCTTGCGAGACTTCGGTCCGTTCGCGGGAGGCGGATCTGGATATGGAGCCTTAATGGGCATAAATATCCAGGGCCGTCACATACGAATCCAAAATTCTCATGATTCAAGGCATGTGAAAGTCTGTTAAAAATACATGACATACAAAGTAAGACTATAGATCTAAACCCCAAGTTTACTTGCTTGGAAACATTCTACCTACAATGAATTAATTGAAGAAGCTACTCCAAGCCCTAGGTACACTCTTCACGAACCCTCCTCTACGAACGATCTTCAGGTCGATTCCTTCGTACAGTAGATCCTTCTTGAGTTGCAGAAGAGAAGCCCTCACTCTGAGCGACATGAATGGGGTCAGGGATGATGGGTTTGCTTCCCCAAAAACCCGCTTTCTCTCCCCTCTCGGGAAGAGCTTACAACAAGCCAAAGATCTCTAATAGAAGACTAAACCCTCTTATTTATTGAGCCTAACCGACCCACGAGGTAAGAAACCTAGTCGGATTATATTTCTATAGGTAGGATCCGGAATAGAAACCCCTTAAGTCTATCTCTACAGAGTCCTAACAGGAAATAGAAGAAAAACTAGATGGTATGGTTGATTGTTGTTAAGCACAACTTGGCGGCACTCGATGATGTCGTCAAGAGCATGTTTGTAGAACTTGATGTTGCCATCAATATCCTTCGACCAAAACCCATAAAAATAGCAAAATAGGGATCTTTAAATCTATAAAAATTAGAAAGGATCAAACATAACTTGCACAACTAGAAATCAAAAATGTCGAGCCTTACAACATATTAGCCGCTACCCCAATGCCGTCTTTCCCATATTCGGATGACAACTCACCGCAATGGAGTAAAGGAGTCCATGAAAACGACAAGATCTTGACTGTACCACCATACCCAAACTAACACAGAGCACACATGTACGTCTAGCTCACTAAGGAACTTGGGGTACCCTACTAGAGAGATTTCTAGGAACAAGAGTCACAAGTATTAAACCTGGGCATTCATATTTACAACTTTCTATCATAACTACTTACGACCATCCCTGCATCTATTTACTCCAAACTCAGTATAGAATCGTCAACTCACCTTTACAGGAATCTGGATAAAATCAGTAAAATCATTATGACCAACTAACCCAACTTTAAGCACAATTAATTGAAGACCCATAAAGCTTCACAATGTTACACTCCCTTTATAAGACTAACTTTAATAATAATAATACTACAATTAAACCATATAATTATTCCAACATATAATACTTCGGCAAACCCTAAGGAGGCATCTCATCATCTGGATGCGACACTCAGACGTAAACACATCAAGTCCCTCTACCGCAACACCAAGACTTCAGTCGAAGACCGCGTAAGCAATAGCTAACGCGTCCAAGAAATAGGATGCCTTAATAAGGTGTCCCACCAACGCGACGTGATATCAGATAGAACGCACTTCTTTACAGGTCTCATATAGAGCACCATACAACTGGCCACACAGGCCAAATCAGATGACTGAAATCATTAAAACCCAAAAAGGCAAGTGAAAATTCACATTTCTACCAATTAAACACCACAAACCTTTCACACATGCTTCGTAGAAATCTTTCCAATTGATAGAAAAATATGAAAACTCACCATTAAACTCAAGGAACTCATGTTTAACATCAATCCCAAGCTAATCTTAACATCTATCTAACATGAAACACCATAAACATGTTGTGTAATGAGAAGAAATTACAAAGAAAGGGTAAATCTCCCAACTAGAATGCGAAAAGCAACCCGTTGGGGCCTTCTCGCGATCTGGCCACCTCCTCCTTGCTAAAACCAACTTGAAAAATGCGTCCAACCCGCAGAAATCTTCCTTAGGGCGCAAAACTACTCAATGGAGTCTCCTCTGACTGGAACAGAGTGAAACCATGTTCTACCAGGGGAAGAAGCTTAAAACCCAATCGAAACAGTGAACGGGTCAAATCATCCAAATGCTTTAGTAATGCATTGGATTCAATGGTAACATCCACCAAAACAATGGCACGTGTCCCCAACATGTAAGAACCTACTGAACACTGTCACCTCAGCCCTTGGGGATGCCTTACTGACGCGCCAAATCCCTAGGCTATCACAACAATCAAGCTATCAAACCTCAAAAAAGAATCTAGACATTCAACTGAAGGCTAACAAAACTCCATGCAAATACCATACCACGATTCGAGATCCATTAAACTAGATCTGACATGTTAGGACATTACAATATTCTGATGCATCTACCTCAAGCTCAAAAGATCTTTGTAAATTGGGCAAGATAAGAACTGGATCCTCGCTTATCTTCCTCTTCAATAGAAGAAATGTGTCCTCATATTTCTAAGTCCACTAAATTTTTTTGGTTTGCCTTTGTAAGCTTGTGCGGAGGAGAAGCCAGCACATAAAAGTTACGGATGAATTTTCTAAGGTACTAGAAAGCACCCATAAAGCTATGGATCTTAGTCACGCACTTCGGCCTCAAACATTCCTTGATCACCTTGACCTTGTTGGAGTCGGTCTATATTTCACCACCACCTACCATGAACTTAGGTACACCAGACTCTACTTTTCAAACTTTCATTTTTGTGGTTCAGAAAAAGTTGATGTTACTCCAACAGCTCAAGTATCTTCTTCACGTGCACTAAATATTCTTCCCCTTGTACAGGAGTAGATAAGAATGTCATCGAGGTACACAATGTCAAAGTTGTCGAAGACTGCAACACATCATTCATCAGCCGCATAAATATGCACAATCCAAAAGGCATAACAAGCCATTCAAACAGACCTAGTCACTTCTTAAATGCGTTCTTCTAAGTGTCCTCTTCTTGGATTCTAAATTGGTGGTACTTTAGATCTAGTTTGGTGAAAATAGTTCATGCTTCAATTGGTCCAACAAGTCATCTATTTTAGGCATTGGATATCCATTATTTATGGTGATCTTGTTGAGGGCGTGGTAGTCGACGCATATACGCCAACCACCATCTTTCTTTGGCACTAATACCACAGGGGATTCGCAAGGTGAACTACTCGGCTTAATAACTCCACTCTCGAGTAGCTCAATCACTTGGCACTTGATCTCCTCATTTTCCAAGATTGAATTGTCGTTCATACTGAGGTTGGGCAAGGGTGAATCAGAGATGAGTTGTATTTCATGTTCGACTACTCTTTTAGGAGGTAGTCCTCGGGCTTCATCAAAGAGAGCCAAGTGTTCTCTCAACACTTTCTTCAATTCACCTGAGCTCTTCCTACAAGATAGGGTAATTTGTGATACCTAGGATTCGATCTCCACTGGATGGACTAGAATAGCATGAACTTCTGGGAGGTATTTACCATCCTCTTTGCTTGGCAGACTGTCATCATATCCACACTTTGGTGTATCTTATCCTATCAAACAAGATACTTCTTTCCATCCTTGACCAGATGATAATTTTAGGCTCCTCAGAAGTAGATTCCATCATGATCCCAAATATAAGAATTGCCAAAAATCACTTGGTAGATATCTAGAGGGACAGTGTCACATGTCACATCATCAATATATCAATTGTGATGGCAAACTTGAACTTGCATTAGCAATTGATCTGAGCTCCACATCCTTTTGGATCCATCCAAGTGGATATGGATGTGGATGTAGTGTTGTCTTTAAGCCCAATTTTTGTACTAGTCTTGCTGAAATGAGGTTCTTTTGGTTGCCTATGTCGATTATGGCACTGATCACCTCTTGTTTCACCAAAATCTGCAAGGTGAATAGCTCCTCTCTTGCAATGGTTTCGTGAATGGGGACTGAGTCTATCTCCTTTGGCAATGCCATTAGAGGCATAGAGGCAGAGTTGGGTTCACCTTTTCAACTTCCCCGAGCTCGATATTGTCGAAGTTGATTATTGTTGTCACCGTTGTACACTTGCCTTTGCCATCCTTCTTCCATTTCCATGGGAATAGTTCCAGATGGAGTTTTAACACTTCTTTTTAATATGTCATGTGATTTGACAACATTCATATAACTTATTGGAATTAGAAGAATTAGACGCGCTAGTAACTTTCTTTCCATTTTTATCTTGCTTGTGTTTCAACAACCTCTCCTCTGTCTCCTCAAGAAACTTCTCGGCACCTCAGTGTTGGTTATTCTTCTCAATGGCCATGGCAATGATACTGGCACTGGAGATATCATGCACTTTAAAGAGGGTCAACTCGACACTGATATGCTCATACAACCCCAATGTATACTTCATAAATGTTTGGTAATCATCAAGGGAGATGTTGGGTGCCATAGATATCACTGGAACTCAGTGTAGTCTAGCACAGATTGTCCTGACTTTTGTCGAAGGTTGTTCCAATGTTTCCACCGATCTTCAATTACCCCATAGGGTAGAAATCCTGGTAGATGAGTGTAACATAGCGCGTTTTTCGGATCTTCACAGATCGTTGATTAATGGTAGTTCGGATCTGCGTTTATTGGTTTTGGTATGGTGCCCATGGCCAATATGGGGTCATTGGGGCTTAGTTGTGGTTTCCGCGCGTTATGTGGAGCTTAGTGGGCCGGCAGGTTAGGCCCGTGGTGCCCGTTGGTTCACTGGATGTGAACGCGATCGGGGTGTAGGTCGCGTTCTGAACGCAACGGCAGTAGGGGTCGCGTTCTAGTTGCCGCTGCTGGGATCGACGTCTACATGCGAGCCGCGTGTCGCACACGGAACTGGCTTGCTTACGTCAGGAATGGGAAGGCGACGGCCTAGTCCGTCGTGACAAGGTCGCGATGGGGAGGTACATCGTGATCCCAACCACTGTGTGGTTTTTAAGAAGGTTGGCCGAACAGAGCTTTCACAAGCTCTGCTCGACTGGGAGAGGAGCTGCCACGGGTTTTTCGGGCGATTCGGCGTTTCGGCGAATTCTCGTCGCGCTCTCGACGCGAGGACGTCACGAGGAGTGGGGGAAACGTCGCGCCATGCATGGGTTGCATGTTCTTCATGGAGGTAGGGAGTTCTACCTTGATTTGTTATGTGGATTGCATATTGGTTTGTTTACTACTTTAAAAACAGAAAATACCATGCCTAGGAGGTGAAATGAGCATGAAAACCGGGTTGAAACGGTGTTTAGGGTGGTTTGCAGGGAATATCCGGAGAGGGTTTCCAGAGTAGGGTTTGCGCTTGCGAAGGCGACAGATCCGGCTGTCGCAACTAGGTCGCGACAGGCCAACCCGTCACAATAGGTTTTCCTATCGCGGCACATAGTGGTGTCGCAACCTGAAGGCGGTAGCCTTTCCTGTTGCGACTAGGTCGCGACAGGTTGTCGCGACACATTGGGGTTTGCTATCGCGACCCATCGGGGTGTCGCAACCTGAATGCGACTGATAGTCATGTCGTGATCACACCTGACGGTCTTGTTTTGTATGCTTTTGGTGATTTGGTTATCCGGATATCGGTGTTTGACCTGTATGGGTTTGGTGAGTGGTGCATTGGCACCTATAGCGCTCCGTAAGCGTGTTGCCCACATAGTTAGTGGGTGGTTTACGTAATCGGTGTGGTGTTATCATGGTGTGAGTATGTGCATGGCACATAGTGTTGTGTTGACTGGGCAATGATGGTTCCAGTGTGAACTTAGCCTCAGTCTTGTGATGTCTTTTATGGGTTAATAGAGAAGGTTAAGTAGTATAATATAAGTAAGGTTAAGAGTTAGTGTATAAATAGTGTATATTGTATGTATGTGGCAAGGAGGTCACGTGATGACGAATGATAGGCCAGTTTGTGATTGGTTATCATGGTATACATGTGTGTTGGTGTGGGATAGCTTGTAGGTCATAGGGTGACCGGAGTCAAGCCATTCCTGGCATTTGTACCGTGGTTTGTAATAAAGAATATATAAGTATATATCGTGGTTTGTATGCTAGCCGAGTGTGGTGGTCCGGCGCCTATTCCGGAATGCCTCTTCAGTTGGGTGCCCCAGATTTTGTGTGAGCCAGGCACCTGTGTGTGCTCGGGGCTTGTCCCAGTACAGTGGTACCGTCGAGGTCTTGCTGTCTTCTGGACACCCTCACTCTTGTGTTTGAGTAGTACGTCCGACTGAGGGAAAGATGGCAGTGGGACAGTGACTTGTGAGAGTATGTGTTTAGTCACTTGTAGCGCGCTCATAGCTAGGGGTTACGGACACCAGTAGACATACTGAGCCCTGGCTAGTCCTGTTACCAGTGCCTCACTTTAGAGAGCTCGAGCCAGAGTCTCTAAAGGTGCCAGGCATGGGCCTACAGAGTGTGTGACCTACAGGTTGTGGTGGTTTGGTTGGTCTCCACAGTTCTTTGGCTTTACTTGTGTTGTGGAGCGCCAGTTGGACCTTATGTCCGTGACTGCGAGACTGAGAGGTAGTTCTTGTGTTGTGTTGTCCGGGTTGGATACTGGCGTCATGAACTAGTAGTCTATCCCATGTGGTGGCGTCGTGCTTTCCGACTCGTGCTTTGCTATTGGTTGTAGCATGTGTTGGTTGTGGTTTTACCCGTCGAGGTGTGCCATGGTGTTGGCACGGTTCTTGTTGTGGTTAGTGAGCGGAGACTCACTGGTTGTGGTTTGACGGGTTGTGGTGTGCCCTAGTGATGGCACAGTTGTGTTTGTGTTCCAGTGGTGTTACCACACGGTGGTAGGCACCTGTATCTCTCGTGGATACTGATTTCTCGTAGTACGCTGAGTACTAGTCTTTTCAGGTGGTGAAGTGGAGGTCGTGTAGTGAGACCTTCCACTTGTTGTGTTTTACCCTTCCTTGGGTAAGTTTCCGAATATGGTTTAGTGTGCGATGGATTGGCATCGTGGTAGCCAGTCCTGTTTCTTAAGTGTGACATTCGATACATCGTGGTTTAAGGGTATAAAGGATTAGCTCTTGGTTAGCAGTCCTGTTACCCATGTGTTGGAGGCTTGCCAGTGAAGCTAGTAGCTTAGGCAATGCTTTGCCTGTGTGGCTTACAGCTTAGGTAACTAACTATTGAGGTGGTGTGCCTGTGAGGCTTGTGGCCTAGGTTTTACAGTTATTGGACAGATTAGTAGCGTGGTGCTAGTTCTGCCGCTGTCTCATCTTATTTCCGGAATTGGTGTGAATTGATATAATTATGCTTTGTTGTGAGCATGATATGGTTTGGCTATCGGCATTGCCAATGAGACCCGTTGGGGTTGAGATCCTCCCGTGTTGTGTGTGGTTTTGGGTGGTCCCCTACTGAGACAGTGACTTGTTGAGGCTCACTCCCTTACAGTTCTTTTCAGGGTTTACTGTTGGTGTGGCTTGCAGAGGTGTTGTGACAAACTTGTACCACCAGTAGTAGTCTTAGTATAGTTGTGTGAGCTTGTGCTCCCTCGGGGTATGCCCCAGGTAGTTGTACTCTTTTTAATTTGAACATGTAATAATGTAATGGGACAGTTGTAAATTGTTATATGCAGATATGAGCACATGCACTTTCTTGTGTCTCTTACTGTTGTGGTTTGTCTTTTATATTCTTCCAGGACATGTGTACGAGCTATCTCTTGTGAGACTTCAGTCCGTTCGCGGGAGACGGATCTGGATATGGACCCTTATTGGGTATAGATATCCAGGGCCATTACAATGAGTCGTTTGAAAAGACTCCAAGTGGTCTCCTCATCGCCATGGCTCCGTAGGTAGCCATTCCACTATGTCAAGGCATGGCTCGTCAACTTTAAGTGTGCAAGTGTGACCTTATCTTGACTACTGTATTGATATAGAGTAAAGTAAGTCTCGAGCTAGTCAAGCCATGCATCCAGCTTATCTACATTGACATTGCCATAATATGTAGGGATGCCGATATTGGCTTCAACCTTAAATGGTCGTAGCCTTCCTTCTGACTAATGCTATCATTTTTATCATCGCCATCGTCCTCCTCCATAGAAGTTGGAGGGAGATTTTTTTGGACGTTCTGCATCCCTAATGTTGATGGCAATGGAGTAGTTTGGGCTTTGATCCAACCCAGTACTGTCTCCATATCCTTTGTCAACTTTGTGACTTGAGCAGCTAGGTCGGCTGGGTTTGACATATGATCCTCCATCGACAGGTTGGTAGATGCCATCTCCTTCTTCTTTGTTGATCATCGATGAACTCGTAAATCTTGAAGAAGTTCGTTGATTGCTCGATAGCCACTCTTGATCAACACCATACACAGAAAGGATTTGTGCTCTAATACCAACTTGATCTATATGTGAAGAAGAAATCCTTGATGTTTCGCACTGGATGCACACAATACGGAAATAAAATAGAGTAAATAAGAAGGCAAATATTTTTGGGTGGAACTCTCTCTCCCTAAAATATTTAGGAGAGACACTTCTCTTCTTGTTTTTCCCTTTTTGGTTGTTGTCCTTTTACAAAGATTCCAAGGCCTATTTATATTACCTTGGACCAAAATAGGTGTGGGATATAAAATAAATAAAAAATAATAATGGGTGGAAGGGAACAACTCTCCCTTGACCACCGCACATCCATGCATGGACCAATTCCAAAGATCCTCCCAGATTATGGAATTCTAGAGAAACGTCTGCTCTAATCTTAACCTCAAGGATCAGATCATTTTGCAGGAAGACAGGCAATAGCTCCCCTCTGGGCTTGCTTGCCACTGCTTTCTCTCCTGCTATCTCTTTTTCTCAAGATTTAATTTTGGGCTTTGCGGCCTCAATAGAAATTACATAGCATCTCCTAACCATGGCTTGATCACCTCGTACTTCCCCCACCCTGCATCTTATGGGGACCTTCATTTTTTGGTGACAAGTAGAGGGTACAACCTTTATCCACCTAAGTATACCCCGACCGAATATGGCATTATAGGCCATCATGTCCTTCACCACAATGAAGTTTTCCATAAGGGTAACGTTGTAAGGGGGGATCCCAGAGCAATAGGTAGATTGATTGCCCCATTAGGGTATGTTAGCTTACCATTAAATCCACATTGGGGGTTTGGGGGGGGGGGGGGTTGGATAGGACGCAATTTGAAATAATCATAAGATAAGACATCTGGTGCACTACCATTATTCACAAGGACTCTCTTTACATCGCAATGATTTATATTTGTAGATATCATAAAGGTATCATCATGTGGGATTTTCACACCTTCCAATTCTTCCTCGAAGAAGGTAACAACTTGCTATTTGAGTGTAGAAGCAGTTGATTTACTCGACTCCTTCTCCTGGCTAGCTCACTAGGTGTGGTGCTTTCTCCATTGGTGAGTGTCTCTGTGACGAACCACGCCGTTCAAACCCGTAAACTCAATAACGAGCTTGACCCGACTCCGTCTGCCGCGAACAAGCCGAAGCCTCACCAGGGATATCAACACACATATTTGTGGAAATATAAAAGAACACAATGAATATATATAAGATTGAACATCTCATTCACATTTACACAAGGACTACATAGCCAAATTTCAGCAGAAGTCAAACTCAAGTATAGTAGCCTGAGGCATACCCTGGGGCACAATAGAAAGAAAATTACACTGTTGGAGGCATAGACCCAACACCACAACGATGCGGCTCCGGACTAGAAGACGGGTGTGAAACCTCCTACTCTCCCTCACCTGAAAGGAGTAAGGGGTGAGCCTCATAAGTCACTGGCTCAGTAGGGAAACTCCCTCAAAAGCCGAAACAACATTAAACACATGAGTAACAGAAGTAAAGCATCAATATAATCAATTAACACAATTACCTGAGGATGGATTTCTAATGACAGTAAATAAATTAAGTTATGCTAACAATATAAATTTAGCTTCATAATGTAATGACAAACCACGCTCAAGAGTACGAGCTAAAGAAGGGTAACGCCAAACACGGGTCACGAAGACTGGTTTGCGACACCAGCCACTGACCCGGACAAGCAACACAGGTCTACCTCTCAATCTCGCAGCCAAGTACGAAGGTCCAGCTGCCGCTCCACCTCAACTGAGCCAACAAACTGTGGAGACCAAACAACATCACAACTGCAGCTCACACTATTGCAGCTCCAAGTCTGGCACCTTTAAGGACTCTGGCCCGAGCTCACTAAAGTGAGGCACTGGAAACATGACTAGTTGGGAACTAGTACGTCTACCGTGTCCGTCACCCAACCAAGAGCACACTACAAGCGACCAAGAACAACCACAACACACAAGTCATTGTTCCACTGTCATCTTTCCCTCAGCTGGACGTGCAACTCAAGCTAAATCGCGATGGAGTAAACTGTTGCATTACAGACTAAATCATGATCGGACAAGTCGTCACGTTCATAAATGTGACGACTGGTTCTGTCCCCTTTTAGTTGAGAAACCCCACCCCAGAACCCCATTTCGGAAATTGCTCAGACCACCCTAGAAATCCATTTTACATGAAATCTTGCATTCAAATAAAAGCCTACACATGCATGCTACTCCTCTTAACCCATTCTATACATTAAATACCTCAAACATGTCTGTTTGAATCAAAAAGGAGTAGAATTCCGCTACCACACGAAGAACACAAAGAATGCGTAAAACGGCACTGCCTTGGCATTTCTCGCGCTCTGGACCACCTCCTCACACCGGCGACACGCCAATTCGTACGCCAAAAATGCAGAATGGCCCAGAAATCCCACAGCAACCCCTCCCTCGGCCGAACAGTGCTTCCTGCACTGTTTAGCCAAGATTTGGGCGAAACATAATAACAATCTAAATCGCGACGTATCGGGCCGTCGCGTTTAAATCGCGATGTACCCTGCCATCACGTTTAATCCACAATGCCCTTGCATGCGCCACGCGATGCGCATGCAGACGCGTACCCGAAATATAGTGTTTGAATTGTGACGGGGTATCTGGTCTCATTTTTCATATACATGACACATGTGTTGGTCGCGTTTTTCATAAACGCAACACCTGTGTCAGTCGCGTTTATGAAATGCGCAACAGAGGTTGGTTTGGCCAGGGTTCCAGGCCTCCAACCCCACACAACCTGCACAAACCCTCAAAAACATCACTATTGGGCTACACACTGGCCACCAAACCCATTAAATTACCATCCAAAAAGTCGTGACGTCACATTACTATGATCTAAAAAGAAATTTCGGCCTCGAAATCTAGTAAAAGCTTTAACTGGAAATCTATAAGCATTGACATAAGGTACTATCATCTAAAAAGAATTAAAAGCTTACTCAAACAGGTAAGGATATGCTTTGCACATTTCTTCTTCTAACTCCCATGTATCTTCCCCACCTTGTCTATTCTCCCATCGGATCTTTACCAATTCTATTTCCTTGTTTCTTAACTTTTGTGTTCTTCGACCTATAATTTGTACTAGGTATTCTGGCATTGACATGTCCGGCTTTAGATCATCCCGAGCATAGCTAACTATTTGTGACGGGTCCCGGATATATCTTCTCAACATGGAGACATGGAAAACATCATAAGCATCTATAAAGTCCGCTGGAAGATCTATTTTGTATGTTGTTTCTCCAATTCTTTCTGAAATTTTAAAGGGACCCACATACCTTGGACTTAACTTACCTTTCTTACTGAATCTCAATACACCTTTGGTGGGAGAAACTCTCAGAAAAACATAGTCACCAACCTCAAATTGAAGTGGCTGCGTCTAGTATCTGCATAGCTCTTTTGGCGACTCTGGGCTGTTTGTAACTTTTCCTTGATAAATCTAATCATTTATGTACATTGCTGAATCAATTCGGGACCCATAACCTGTCTCTCTCCGACTTCATGCCAATTCAATGGTGTTTTACATGGCCTGCCATATAAAGCTTAATATGGTGCCATCCAAATACTTGTATGATAGCTGTTATTATATGTAAACTCTACCATTCCCAGATGGTGCTCCCAGCTGCCTCCCCACACTAAACAACAAGCTCGCAGTATGTCTTCAATAGTCTGAATAGTCCTTTCAGTCTGCCCATCTGTCTGAGGGTGATATTCCGAGCCATACCTTAATTCAGTACTAACTACCCTTTGTAGACTCCTCCAAAAATCAGATGTAAACCTTGGATCTCTATCTGAAACAATTGTTATTGGAATACCATGCAACGGTACAATCTCGTCCACATATATTCTAGCCAGTCTGTCCACTCTCCATGACATGCTCATAGCTAACAATCTACATACCTTAGTCAATTTATCAACAAATACCCAAATGCGATTGTGCCTTGTGTTGTTCTGGGTAATCTTGCTATAAAATCCATAGCAATGTCGTCCCACTTCCATTATGGGATTGGTAACGGCTGTAATAATTCTCCTAGTTTTTGATGTTCCACCTTCACTTGTTGGCAATCAAACACCTTGCAATAAACTCTGTTATTTCTCTCTTCATATGCGGCCACCAAAAGTGCCTCTTCAAATCTTGGTATATCTTAGTGCTGCTCGGATGAATGGTATATCTAGATTTGTGTGCTACCTCTAAAACTTTCTGTTTTACCTCCATTTCCACTGGAACATATAGTCTGCCTCTAAGCTTGACCACACAATCATTATCAATAGTAACACCTTCCATTTTTACAATCTCTGCCAGATTTCCATCTGCCTTCTGAGCTTCCACTATTAGCCAATACACTGATGGTTCAATAGCACTACTGACTAACACTACTCGTCGTTGACTATTTAGAACAAATAAAGAATTTTCTGTTATTTCCTCATATAGCTTTCATTCTCTAATCATCATCTAACTTAAAAATGCATTTCTGCTCAATGCATCTGCTACTACATTTGTCTTTCCCGGGTGGTAAGCCAAACTGAAATCATAATCCTTTAAATACTCTACCCACCTACGCTGTCGAAGATTCAAATCCTTCTGGGAGAAAATGTACTTCAAACTCTTGTGATCTGTAAAAATTTCAAACCTCTCACCATATAGATAATGCTCCACATTTTCAAAGCAAAGACCACTGCTGCCAATTCTAGATCATGAGTTGGGTAGTTCTCTTCTGCCAGTTTCAATTATCTGTATGCATAAGCTATAACATTTCCATGTTGCATTAAAACAGCTCCAAATCCTCTCCTGGAAGCATCTGTGTACAATACAAAACCTCCGCTACCTGATGGTAATGACAATATCGGTGCTGCGGTGAGTTTTTACTTTAACTCCATAAAACTCTTCTGACAATCAACTGACCAAACAAATGGTACACCCTTTCTGGTTAATCTGGTCATTGGTGTTGCAATCTTGGAGAATTCTTGAATAAAGTGTTTGTAGTATCCTGCCAAACCTAAGAAACTTCTGATCTCAGTAATTGTTCTTGGTTCTTCCCATTTCATAACAGCTTCTACCTTAGTTGGATCCACTGCAACACCTTCTACGGAGATCACATGCCCCAAAAACTGAATTTCCCGCAACCAGAACTCACATTTACTAAATTTAGCATACAATTGGTGTTCTCTTAAAGTCTGCAAGGTGATTCTCAAGTGCACTGCATGCTCTTCTTCTGATGCTGAATATACCAATATAAAAATTACAATAAACTAATCCAATATGGGTGGAAGATTCTATTCATTAAATTCATGAATGCTACTGGTGCATTAGTCAACCCAAATGATATTATTACAAACTCATAGTGACCATACCTTATTCTAAAAGTTGTTTTGTCAATATCTTCCTCCTTAATCCTCAGCTGGTGATAACCAGACCTCAAATCAATCTTGGAAAACACTTTGCTGATTGCAACTGATCAAACAGATCATCTATTCTCGACAATGGATACTTGTTCTTAATAGTAACTTCATTCAATTTCTGATTATCTCCACACATTCTAAAACTGCCATCTTTCTTCCTTACAAAAAAAATTGGAGCTCCTCAAGGTGAATGACTAGGCCTAATGAAACCTTTTTCCAATAATTCTTGTAACTGCTTTTTCAATTCCTTAAGCTCTGTCGGTGCCATCCTATACAGTGCTTTTGAGATTGGCATAGAACCTGGCTATAATTCCACTATAAAGTCCACTTCCCCATGAGGGCTAAACCTGGCAAATCATCTAGAAACACATCTGTAAATTCTTTGACTACTGGAACTGCCTCAACTGACTTATCAAACTCAATTAAGCTTACTGAAGCTAGGTAGGCTACACAACCTGCTTTTATCAACCTCCTAGCCCTAAGTGCAGAAATAATAAACTTGGGAGTATAAAACGACATACCTTGAAGTTCAAACATAGCTCCACTAGGATGGCAAAATCTAACCCTTTTCTTTCTGCAATCAACCACTGCTCCAAAAGCTTCTAACCAGCCCATACCCAGAATTATATCATATTCTTTCAACTGTAAAGCATATAATCTAACAGACAACTGATTTCCTTGTATCATTATAGAGACCTCATCTATATAGCAAGAAGTGAGCATATAACCACCTGAGGGAACCTCTACCATTAATTCACACTGCCTTTCTTCCAACAGATGTACCATACTATCGATAAATTCTTCAGAAATAAAAGAGTGGGAAGCACCTAGATCTATTAAAACTCTTGCTGAAAATTCATAAATAGGTAATATACCTTCAATCAAGTTGGAAGCCTCTGACTGTGCTCGGGTAATAGCTATAACTCGTCCTCGACCTCGCTGGTGTGGTGCTCCTCTACCTCGCACTACTGGCGGCTGCTGGGGCTACTGTTGTACTCTCTTACCATAACCATATTCCCTAGGATAGGGAAAATTCCAGATCAAATGCCCTGGCTGATCACAATTGTAGCATCTATAGTCTGGTGGAACCATGGGCTGCCTTGCTGTACTCTGTTGTGACTCTTCCACCTCCGGCCTATAACCTCGCCCTTGCTGGAAAATCTGCTAGCGGCCTCCCCCTCGTCCTCCTAATATCTTCTTCAATTTTGAACCCCATTTGCTAAACCCTGAAGAAGATGACCCTGCTGGTGCCTTCCCCTTGCTAACTCTTGGGGATTGCTGCGGTAACCAAAAGCTACCCGACTCCCCTGACTGACGAGTCCACACAGACCTATTTAAAATGGCTGCTCGTTGTGCCGCCTCCTCCATAGTCCTACACATAAGAGGAATCACCGCATTCTGCAATTCTGACTGCAATCCTCGGATAAAATATTCTACCATCATTGCATTATTTGTAACAACATAAGGTGCATATCTACTCAATGTCATAAATCTCATCTGATATTCCAGAATTGACGAATTTTCTTGCTGCAATGTCCTGAACTGTTCCCTCTTAGCTTGCTGAACTTGCACTGGAAAGAATGTATCGTTAAATAACTCCAGAAACTCTGGCCCAGTAATGGTGTCCTCCATTCTACCTGCAAATATTGTTTGCATTTTTAGCCTCCACCACTCCTGTGCAAAACCTTGTAGCTGGTAAGTGGCCAAATTACCCTGTCCATTGTGGACACCTCATAGTGACAAAAACTTGCTCTATCTCATGTATCCAGTGTTCCTTTGTATCTGGGTTGGGGCCTCCTGTATAAGTAGGTGGTTGCTGATGATCAGTCTGTCCCCATGTAATTTTAATTAATTACATATATATATTTTGATGATTAACAAAACCAAACAAGAGTTTATCAATTATATCTAATGAATTTCATAAGTCTTAAGTACAGGAAAAATACACGGTCAAACAAGCCAATAAAGGTATGCATTACTTCTCTGAAGCTTTAATCTTTTCAACATGATATTTTTCTAAGTCCATATCGATTTCTGTTGAACATCATAACGATTTACTTATAAGACTGAAAAGTCATGTTGTTTCAAGCAAGTCGATGTTATAACGATTCTATAAGTCATCGCAATGATTTCTTTAGAAAGCGTAACGACTTGTCTGTCATAATGATTCTATAAGTCATCGCAACGATTTCTTTAGAACTCACAACGACTAGCTCGCCGTAACGATTCTATAAGTAATCATAACGATCTCTTTAGAACTCGCAACGACTTGCTCGCCGTAACAATTCTATAAGTAATCATAATGATTTCTTTAGAACTCGCAACGACTTGCTCGCCGTAACGATTCTATAAGTATCAAACGATTTCCTTAGAACTCGCAACGACTTGCTCGCCGTAACGACTCTATAAGTTACCGTAACGATTTCTTTAGAACTCGCAACGACTTGCTCGCCGTAACGATTCTATAAGTAATCATAACGATTTCCTTAGAACTCGCAACGACTTGCTCGCCGTAACGATTCTATAAGTAATCATAACGATTTCCTTAGAACTCGCAACAACTTGCTCGCCGTAACGACTCTATAAGTTACCGTAACGATTTCTTTAGAACTCGTAACGACTTACTCGCCGTAACGATTCTATAAGTAATCATAACGATTTCCTTAGAACTCGCAACGACTTGCTCGCCGTAACGACTCTATAAGTTACCGTAACGATTTCTTTAGAACTCGCAATGACTTGCTCGCTCATAACGATTTTCTTTGCACAAAGATTTCTTTAAGCGCTCACAACGATTTGCTTTTACGCAATGATTTCTTTAGAGCTCATAACGACTTGATAAGTGAACATAACGATTTGCTATGTTAAGTGTTTCACAACGATTTCTTCTGTCTCATAACG
>JACBKR010003921.1:0-26629 GCA_014218235.1 Colocasia esculenta
AATCCATGAGGAATTTGGTGAGATGAAAATGAGGATAAGTTGTCCTATCATACCTCTTGTATTTGGGAACCTTGAATCCTGGTGGGAAATATATTGGTGGGAGCTTGCAATAGCTGCGCAAGGAATGTGGCTTTGGAATGGAAAGAGACTTAGCCAAAAACTCCTCCCATACCCCTCTACCTTGCTCATATGAATGTAGCCTTGTTGTGTATGAGCTCCAGGAGGGGTAGAGTGTAACGGTTTGTGAGGAATTGAGGAATTAGCTTGGTTAGGGGTCCTGAATTGAGTGGACATTTTGGGTAGAACCCTACCATGAGAAGCTTTAGATGAACCTGAGACTTGGCTTGAGGAATTGTAGTAGTAGGGCAGGGTACTTTGCCCTTGAATGAAATTGAAGGAGCTGAGCAGAGGAGTAGCGTGAAAAGACATGAGACAACTCCACATCCTCCTGAGGGAGAAGAGGGATGGAGGAATAAGATCCCCAAAAGATGAATTCTCCATTAGGGTACTCCAATGATATTCAAGTTAGCATGCATTTTGGACTCATCTATAATTTCTTCTTCAAGATTATTAGCAGAGTAACTTAAAAAGCACATGAAATTGACGACAATGTCGAACTCCGTCAACCAACATTGACGACACGCACCATTGTCGTCCAACGCCAATCAGCGCCATGTATAGTTTCATCTAGAAGTAAGCAACACCTACCACTGTTGTCTAGAAAGCAGACTGACAGGTGACAATCCCGATTGTTGCTGGGGGGGCCTAGCGATAATGTAACTATCGATCAACGACAAAATACATCTTTCAGAAACAACACAGATGATGGAGACTTCTGTCGCTCATAGACAGACGACAAGCTTGACTATCATTCAGGATAAGACCGATGACAATAGACAGTGACACTAAAATTCCTAATGATGGACAGTACTATTGCTAATGCAAAAAACTGATGTTCTTCACAGATTATGGCCCAAATAGATTTTAAAGGTGATTTGATTAATTATTCATCTTAGTTTGTGACTCTCAAGATGAGAGGGAACAGTAGGTATGGCACACAGTGTAGACACGATCCTCATGATGCATAACCTGTAAGGCCCTCGAATTTTGTTCACATTATGTCTATTAATTTGGTGCATATTATAATTATTTATTTACTTATGTGCATATGTATATATATGTTATTTCTGTACACATAAGTATATAGCCATTTTGTACATATTGTATTTATCAAATTCTGTGCATGTAATGTCTATTTATCCTTGTGCATGTATGCTGGTTAATGTATTTAGAGTTCTGCCCGAAATGCCAGTTAACGTCAACAGCCCTTGACGTTGACGGCAGGTTGACGGTGTCACGCCCCGATACTTAGCAGCGGAATAAATACCGAGGTGCGTGAATGATACAAATAGACATATCACAGTTGAGTAACGCAGAGTCACAATTGAACATAAGAAAACATTTGAGACTATAATATGGTTACCAAAAGTATACTTTATTCCATTTCATTCAACGAGTTACAACCTTACATAAGAAGAACCAACTAAAGGGTCCCTTATTCAATGAAAATGTTTCACTGGTACATAGACTACTCAAATATCTATTCCTACCACTTTCATCTCCTCAATGTCGGGTGCTCATCACTCTTGCCTTGCCCCATCGACTCCACTGGCTCCTCATCACTACCTGAAAGGACAGGATGATAGGGTGAGCGAACTAGCTCAGTAGGATTTACATCTCAATATTGTGCGGGCACTAATATACATGATTACATTTTAATTAGGTAGATATGCACATGAACATGATAATGCTAATGCATGCTTTTCTAACAAGTTGAATAGCGGAATAGAACGGATATCATATCAAATTAAATATCGAATTGCTTGTACAATGGACAGGTAGTTCGAGAGTAGATTCATATCAAGGAATTGGCCATATTCATAAAGATATCATGTATTCACATGAACAGACATATCATATCAAATCTTATCATATCATATCAAATCAACTTATCATGTCATATCAAATGAGGGCACATTCTCACAAATCTTGCATATCGTATCAGTGCCATGCCAAGCACCACAGTCCATACTCCCTGGATAATAAGTACGTTGGGGCGCTCCTCCCCAGGATCAGATAGGGCCCTTTTGCACAGGCATAGTCAAATGGACCGAAGTCCTACGTTGTGCCAACAAACATATTCATATTATGGCCACGAAATTTCAATAATAAGCTCAATGTAATAAGAACATGATCATCATAGAGTCAAGGTATGACAATAGCTCAAGAGAAAAATGGGCAGTAAACGACATATCTTATGTTTCATAATTCATTCATGTCTTGACATGAGGATGACTAATGTCAGATCGTACGGGGAACATGTGCTCTCTATCTCCAGGGTACTTCATGGTACAACCAGCTCGGCCTCTATGTGGGAATCCATAGAGAGCAGAGACTTATGGAGGTCTTAAGGAAAAGATCGCTAGTCTTGCCAATTCAGAATGACGGCAGAGAGCTCTCAATCCCCAAGAAGGGTGTGCCTAATCGTTCAGAGGTGTAAGTGGAGAGTCACGAATCATTCCTAACGTGTATGCAATTGACAAATAATTAATTGAAACATCGGAAAGCATATAACTATCGAAACTCATATGCAAATCATGATAGAAACTCAACTAACAAGTCCATACTAACATGTACTCATCCCCACATCATATCATAATCTTATCATATCAAATTGACAATAAGTAAGATCACAAGATAACCAAATGGACATAAGGTCAATCACAATAAGGAAGAAGACTCACCAAAGAGGTACAAAACTGCTCGCGGAATTTCGTCCTCTCGCTCCCATGTCGACTCACCACCTGAATGCCGCTGCCACGGAACACGAACTAACGGGATAGCCTTGTTCCTCAACCTCTGAACTTGGCGATGATCAGAGGAGACTTACGGAGGCCTTGTGCAAGGGTTCACTAGTCCGGCGAAAGGATATCCGACGGAGAGTTCACCACAAGCCAAGTAAAGTGTGTATATAAAACAGGTGCTCGACGCTCTAGAGGAATTCTAGAACAGTGGAGAATCGATAGCGGTATATAAACAACGCAAGAAATGAATACAAGTCCTTTAAAATAGGGCAATTAATATACTTTATTGCAAGAAATTACCCGATACATGATGAGATATTTTATGCCAATTTCCCCATATATGGATGGTTCATGTGCGTGCATGTGTAAGAGAGATCATAGATAGATATGAAGTCGTGAATGTGTATTTAAAAGCATTTAATAATGGCTCCATTTAAACAGGTGTTTTTCCGCGGTGTGGTGACTAAAAGTGTGTCGACACTAGATGGGTTAGTGTCGACCTGCTGGCTGATGAAAAATTTGGATTTTGAGTAGGGAAAAATTATGTGACTTTTGGGACATCTTTATAATGATAATCAATGGGTGGAATGATCATTTCAAGGATATTTAAGATACTAAAAAATTCATTTGTTAAATTTTGCAAAAATTCAACACAATTCAAGTTTTACACAATATCCAACAGGATATGAGCATTCAGTGACTTGAGTCATGAAAATGATAATTTGAGGGATATAAAACATTTAACAATCAACTTCACACTACCATATTCTTCAATTCCAAAGAGATAAAAAAATCTTTTAGACTTAAACAAGTGTGTTGACAGCAAACATTTTTAAGGAACAACTTGATGATGGATAAGAATGATTCTTTCAAACAAATTCTCCAATGATATATATTTTGTTTTGTAACAAACTATCAAATGAGATATATCTTGTTCACTCAAGAACTAATGCTTTTTACACACTATAGTCCCTGGATACTGAAGATTTATCCATTATCAAGTCTCAAAGGGGTAAATGATGACCTTTTGACATGAAAATATATGTTTGTTAGACGCCAATATTTCAGTTACTCAGTCATCATCAAAAATTGGACATTTTTATTTTGTTGCATTGATTTTAATTTTTAATCCTTTGAACAGAGATAGCATTAGTGCCTCATGACTACATGGCACTTCATTCATTGTGAAGGTGTGCAGTTTCTCAGCACATGTGCCATTGCTCTGTTGAATGGACATATTTTGGAGAGTTTTTGACAAAAAGATATCATCTATATCCAACATCAATGCAAAACAAAAACATGTTTAAGATCAAGACACACATTATTCTTCAGTCTTAGAAAGAAATCTGAATTTCTGTAGTTTTGAAGAATATAGGTGAGAGTTGACAAATGAATGTAGTAGATCACTCAAGGGATCATTTTGAGACTCTAGACACCTGAATGAGGAACATCATGCAAGGAAATTGATGTAATGCAAGAAGAAGTTTTGAATTTTGCAAGGGATATAACTTGTGAATTCTTTAGCTCCCCCTGAGATGAAGATTTCAACCATTTTCATCAGAATAGAGATATGCAAGTTTTTGAAATCAGAAATAATTCTCTTTGAGAAACAAAAGCTCCCCCTCAACAATTGCATATTCATTTCTTGGTACTTGGCGGAGACATATACTCTCGCATAGTGAAAGTGTCCAGACAAGCAGAACTTGTCCTTCTTCAAATCACCATTTGATATACCAAGAAGTTAAACACAATGTGAGGTGAAGTGTTCATTGACCAAAAGAATTAGAGATGAAGTGGAGAGAGACATGATGAATCAAGGAAGCAAATGAGTATGATGATGTAATGAACTCCCCTCAGGAAATGCCTAACACTCAACCCAATCCCAATGGACATTTACAAAGACCAAGTTCTCTCTTAAGGATGAGAATCTACTGTCAGGAAGGGGTTTTGTGAAAATGTCAGCAATTTGCTTTTCAGTTTCTATGAAATGGAGTTCAAAAGATTTCTTTGCTACCTCATCTCTCAAGAAATGATGCCTAATTTCAATATGCTTAGTTCTGGAATGCTGAATGGGATTTTTAGACAGATTTATTGCACTTGTGTTATCACAAAGGATGGGAACACAACCTAACTCTTGGTTGTAATCAAGAAGTTGATGTTTCACCCAAAGAATTTGGGTTCCACACCTACCAGCAGCAACATACTCAGCCTCTGCAGTTGACAGAGCTACTGAATGTTGCTTCTTAGAAGCCCAAGAGATTAGGCACCCACCTAGGTACAAACACAAGCCACTTGTGCTTTTTCTATCTAATTTACAACCAGCATAATCAGCATCACAATAGGCAATCAAATCTAACTTACAATTAGCAGGATACCAAATTCCTAAATCACATGTTCCAACAAGATATTTGAAAATTCTTTTAACAGCTAGCATGTGACTTTCTTTAGGATTTGATTGAAATCTAGCACACAAACACACACTGAATTGAATATCAGGTCTAGAAGTTGTAAGATAAAGTAGAGAACCAATCATACCTCTGTAGGTCTTTGGGTCTACTGACTTACCATTTGAGTCTTCTTCTAGTTTAGCATTTATAGCAATGGGTGTTGGAGTGCTTGAGGTTCTGAAAGTCAAACCTTTTCAGAAGTTCTTTGACATACTTGGTTTGACTGATGAAGATCCCCTCATGAGTTTGGTTAACCTGCAATCCCAAGAAAAATTTTAGATCTCCCATCAAACTCATTTCAAATTCATTTTTCATTTGATTGGAAAATTCATTGCACAGGCCTTTATTGGTTGATCCAAATATTATGTCATCAACATAAATTTGGACAACAATTATTTTGATTGACTGTTTTTGTGAACAAGGTTTGATCAACAGTTCCTCTAGAATATCCTTTTTCAAGCAAAAAAGAACTCAAACGGTCATACCAAGCTCTTGGAGCTTGTTTAAGACCATATAGAGCCTTATGAAGCTTGAAAACATGGTTAGGATGTTTTTCATTTTCAAATCCAGGAGGTTGTTCAACAAAAACATTTTCCTTGATATATCCATTAAGAATGCACTTTTAACATCCATTTGATAAACTTTGAATTTCATGGAGGATGCAAAAGCAAGGAAAATTCTAACTGCTTCTAGTCTAGCTACAGGGGCATATGACTCTTCAAAATCAATTCCAAACTCTTGATTGTACCCCTTTGCAACTAGCCTAGCTTTATTTCTTATGACTTGACCAGATTCATTCAGTTTATTTCTGAAGACCCATCTAGTGCCAATGACTGTTTGGTCACTAGGTCTAGGTACTAATTCCCATACTTGATTTCTTTCAAATTGATGAAGTTCATCATGCATGGCATTAATCCAATCAGAACTTGATAAAGCTTCATCAATTGACTTTGGTTCAATTTGGGAAATTAGAGCTAGTGGGTCTTCTTCAATAGCAAGCATGAAAGATGATCTAGTCCTAACTCTATCATTCAAATTGCCAACAATATTATCTAATGGGTGATCTCTCAAAATTCGATGTTCAGAAATTACCTGTTGAGGGGTACTTAATCTGGAGCAATGTTACCTGATCCACTTGAAGATGGTGAATTGGTGTTCAAGATCTCACCAGTGTCTTCAAGCTCCTCAACAGTTGGTGAAGAGTCCACAATGAAGTCATCCTCTTCACTGTCTTGTTTTTCCTGCAAGATTTAGAAGAGTTAGTTGAAAAGGAATTTTCATCAAAAATAACATGAGGAGACTCTTCAACAGTTTTGTTTTTGAGAATGTACACTCTGAAAGCTCTTGACACTTCTGAATAGCCAAGGAAGATGGCTTCCTGACTCTTAGCATCAAACTTGTCAAGATTTTCTTTATTATTGTTGTGTACATAACATTTGCACCCAAAGATTTTGAAATAAGAAACAGTTGGCTTCTTGTTTTTCAGTAATTCATAGGGGGTTTTTTGATTTTTGGTCTGACCAATGCTCTATTGAGAATATGATTTGCTGTGTTTACAGCTTCAGCCCAGAAGGATTTGGGCAAATTACTCTCAAGGAGCATGGATCTAGCCATTTCCACAAGAGTTCTGTTCTTTCTTTCCACAACTCCATTTTGTTCTGGAGTTCTTGGTGAAGAAAACTTGTGGAAAATTTGAAGTTCAGCACATAAATCAGAAAAGGATTGGTTTTCAAATTCTCCCCCATGATCAGTCAAAATATTTTTGATTTTATGATAATTTGTTAGGGCAGTGGTACAGAATTTCCTGAATTCAAGGCAAGTATCACTTTTGTGGGACAAGAAAATGACCCAAGTAAATCTAGTAAAATCATCAATGATTACAAACCCATCTCTTGCCACTAAGACTTAGAATTCTTGTTGGGCCAAAAAGGTCCATATGAAGTAGTTCTAGTGGCCTAGATGTGAGTACCTCATTGAAATTCTTAAAAGATTTCTGGTTTGTTTACCTTGGGCACAGATCCCACAAACTTGATTTTCAACATTTGAAAAAGATTCAGGAAGACCCTTAACCAGATTCAGCCTTAACAATTTATTCAGGTTCTGAAACTTGCATGGCCAAGTCTTTTGTGCCAAGTCCATGCAATTTCATCTTTATTTGCAACAAAGCAAAGATTTTCAGAAAAGTTTTTATTAAGGTCAATCATGTAAACATTGTTCTCCCTTTTACCAAAAAATTTATTTTATCAGTTGATGAATCAATATTGCAAAAATCAGATTCAAACACAACTTTGTGACCTTTGTCACATAGTTGGCTGATACTGAGCAAGTTGTAATCAAGACCATCAACTAATAAAACACTATCAACAGAGTTTGAGGAAGTTTGACCAACCTTTCCAGATCCAATGATCTTTCCTTTATTTTTACCTCCAAATGTCACTGAACCACCCTCCTTTTCTAGCAGGAAAGAAAATTTGGCTCTATCTCCAGTCATATGTCGTGAACACCCACTGTCAAGGAACCACACATTTGATTGGGTGCACGACCTTCCTGCAACATCAATTAGTGGAGAGAAGATTTTGGTACCCAAACAGAGTTGGGACCATCAGAAAGTTTGGACAATGTTAACAAATCTTTTCTCATCCAAATTTGACTTGTTTTTGACTTTGTTTATTACTTTGGTGTTCTCTGTCTTTTTCACTTTCTTCTTTTCTTTGGGATGAAAACACCAGTATTTTTGTTTTGGTAGGAGGGGGTTTTTCATTTGAGCATGAGAATTCAGATGAGGAGGTGGAATCCAAGGATTTTGTTGGTACATCAGAAAGTTTGGATAGAAAATTGAGGATGATACCAACATGGGTTGTTATACCATTGGCTCCAAGAATTGGCAATCAGCTTGATATGCTGTCTTGGAGGTCCAAGGCTCTTCATTAATGACTTCCTTTGACTTTTTCTTATTTTTCAGATTTTATTTGAATTTTTTATTTTGTGGTTTGTCTTGGTTGATGTTGAGCAGGTCGACCTCTCTCGACTGGTGTCGACACTACAGCCACAGAAGCCTTCTTCTTGTGGACTGGTGTCGACCTGTCAGGAGATGTGTCGACCTGGTTGCCTTGTCTTTGTTCTGAGTTTTTGAACTTTTTGTGTTTTGCTTGATTTTTGTTTGACTTCTGTATTTTCAAGACTAGGGCCTTAACAAATTTGATTAGTGGTGCTTTATCCTTCTTTTCACCGGATTTGTCTTTCTTGATTTTTGTTTGTTGAATCCTAGTCCATGAGAGATTGATTTCATATTTGTTCCCAACAAGGCCTCCAAGTTATCTTTGCCATTTGTGAATGTTTCAATGACTTCATCTTTTTGTCTTAGCTGGTTTTCCAAAATTTTGATTTCTTCAATCTTTTGTTGTTTATCTTGATTTTCTTTTCCAGCTTTTCAGATAAGTCTTTGAATTCATTGGTGGCCTTTTGAGAAGCTAGCTTAAGTTCATCAATCAGATTCAGAAGATTTTCTTTTTCTTCATTCAATTCTATCTTCATTTTCTAGTTCACAAATTCTTTTGTTTGAAGATTGGTTATGATAAATGTTTTCAATTTTCTTTTTGAGATGCTTATTTTCTTTTCTCATTTCAGTATATTTTTCAACTAATTCAGCATAAGCATCCTGCCAATCTTCAACAGAAAAATCTTCAAAAGAGTGTGCTTACCTTTCCATCCGAACTGTTTGCCATGAAGCATATCTCCTCACTTCCAGAGCTTGAGGATTTTTCTTCTTCTTCTTCTTCACTTGAGTCTTCATCAGACCAAGTGGCTACCATGGCCTTCGGCTTCTTGAATTTGTGAATTTTCTTGTGCTTCTCTTCTTGTTCTCAGGACATTCTCCTTCATATGTCCTGGTTTGTTGCACCTGTAACAAATGACATTAGATCAGATTTCTGATTCCTATTGAGTTAACATTAGAAGAGGAAATATTCTTTTACCTGATGGGAATTTCTTTTTCCCTGAGAATTCCCCTTTCTGTATTTTAGAATTTCCTGAATTGCCTGGTCATGAGGGCAAGCTCATCCTCATTGGACTCAGACTCATCAGAACTTGTTTTCTCTTGATTTTTGTCTTTGTTACTAGATGAGGCCTTTAATGCTACTGGCTTGGTTTTGATTATGTGTTCCTCATTTCTCTTTAGATTAATTTCATATGTCATTAAGGATCCTATTAACTCATCCAAAGAAATTTTGGACAAGTCTTTAGAATCTTCAATGACAGTGGCCTTGGTGTGCCATATTGAAGAGAGAGAACGCAGGATTTTTCTTACCAAGTCAGCATCCGTATAGTCCTTACCTAAGGCCTTCAGTCCATTGACTATGATCAAACCTGGCAAACATTTCAGAGATTGTCTCGTTAGATTTCATCATGAACAACTCATATTCAGAGACAAGTATGTTAGTGGTTTCTTTAACTTGAGATGTCCCTCATAGAGTACCTCAAGTTTATCCCACATCTCTTTGGCAGATTTGCACATAGAGATTCTTGAGTACTCTTTGGGGTGAACAGCACATTGAATCATGTTCATGGCACTATAATTCAATGTTGCTCTTCTTATCTGTTCCCTAGTCCAGGTTTCTTCTTCTCCCTGGTTTCATAGGGACCTACTTCCACTACTTTCCAGATTTCATAATTTTGGGCTCTTAGAAACACTTGCATTCTATTTTTCCAATATGAATAGTCCGTTCCATTAAAGAATGGTGGCCTATTTATGGAATGGCCCTCAGCTATGAATCCTCTGGAATCCATTTAATTAAACAGAAGGTGCAAGGAAGGAAACACTCAGCAAAACAAACAATCAAGCAAACAAGCAACACAGAACACTCAGAAACTGCTCAAATCAGATCAGATCAAGTGTAAACCCGCTCTGATACCAATTGAAGGATCGATAGAAGGTGTGGACAAGATCTAGAAGGGGGGGGTTGAATAGATCTAGGCCAACTAATGCGGAAGCTAAACCAGTTTTGAAAAACCTTTGAATCAGAGTTAGATTAAAAGCAAATTTCACAGATCTGAGAAGATATTAAGTGAGTTAAAACAATTGAGTGTGAAAACAGGTTGATTAGATAGATTCAAACGATCCTATGCATTCATCTATCGAAGAGTAATTTCAAACCACAAAGAGACCAATGCACAGAGATTTTTAGGTGGTTCGGAAATCACACCATGTGACTCCTACATCCACCCCTCACACACAGTGAGGATCCACTAACAACCTGGGTACACAACCCACACAGGAGCCTGACAACTCCACAAGTGAGTTAGACAACTCACACACTACCTAGAGCAAGACTACTCTAGACTCTGAGCAAGACTGCTCAACAACCCAACTTGAGTGCGACGACTCAAAGACCTGAGCACACAGGCTCACAACCACTTGCTAGAACAAAAAACAATAGATGCAGATCCTCTAGCAATGATCTGATCTATTAAGGCCAATTCAAGAAAATTGGTGCAACAGATTATGCACAACTTCTAGAATAGCCAGGAAGAGACAAGAAAGACTTTAGACTCTAGATTGACAATTCTTGTTCTTCAAGAAAACTCCCTTGTAGAGGCCGAAATGGAAGAATCTTGATCACTTGAAGTCCCTTGGCCGATGCTCTGCACTTTGATCTTGGGATCTTCCTTGAGAGCTTCACAATTGTGGCTTCTACTTGATCTGCTCCTTTGAAGTTGATGCTAGTGCTTCATGTTGATCAGACTTCGATCCTTGTGCTTGGAGAAGGGTGAATTGAGGTGTGAAGCACAAGAGAGAGCAAGAACAGGGAGGAGAGACTCTTGCCGCCGCTTGGAGGTTTCTGGAGGCTCTTCTGAGATTCTCTTGGGATGAGTGCCCTTAAGGAGGGTATTTATACCCTAAATATCCGAAAGATACCCTTGGGGTACGTGGGCACATGATCCAATGTTGATCTGACATCTCCCTGGGGTGCCACGTGTCCAGGAGGAATCTTAAGTCACAGAGATTCCGGAGTGTGTCGACCTGCCCATGAGGTGTGTCGACACACTGTCCCAGACTGGCCAAACAGTTCCCTGGAAGAGGTCTCTAGTGTCGACCTGAGATCAGGTGGTGTCGACCTGCTGTCCCAGACAGCAAAACTGGTCTTCTGGGAAGGCATCTAGTGTCGACCTGATCACCTCTAGTGTCGACCTGCTGTCCCAGACAGCAAAAGGCCTTCTGGGAAGGCATCTAGTGTCGACACTGCCTGATTTGGTGTCGACCTGAGATGGGTGTAGTGTCGACCTGCTCTGGACTCGTGTCGACCTGAGATGGACTTTTCTTCACATTTTGCCTTTGTTCTGAACCATTGTGTCGACACCAAGGTTGGTTGTGTCGACACTACCTTTGCAGAAAATGTTTGTCCTGAGAAAATAAACACATAAATCATTAGATAAATATATTATCATGAATATCAATGATAAATGTGCTTGGAAACATGCTTTTTGAATATTGTAATTTCAGGTGATGTATTTTACATGTTCCAATGGTTATGCATTAAAATCACAACTTGTCATCATCAAAATATGAGGGGAAATGATTTGTTTTTCACACTCAACCTAACAATTCTCTCCTCCTTGGCCTCTTCTACACGTCCAACAACCTTTGGCAACAAGCTAGGGTCGGCCAAGAGAGTTTAAAGAGGTGTATTTATATAAATACAAGTTCTATTCCTACTACTACTCAAATTCCTCTTAATTACGAGATTTCCTAACTCCACCTTTCCTCTCTGCTTTCCAATCTTAATTGGGTTAGGATAGTATCTAATTCGCTGCTAGACTATATGGGGTAGGTTTAGGAATCCAATTCCAACTCTAATTTCACTTTTATTGCTTTAATAACCCATTCCAATTAGGATATAATTAAACTCCGAATTTATGGTATTTTCTTATTATTCTCCCTTTGTAAATTCATATTTTTGACCCAATAAATTTCTAGAGGATCCATTAAGCAAAGCCCATTACTCTTTTCCATTTAATGGGTTTTATTTAATGCTCTTTTCATTTAAATATCCATTTAGCTAGGTTTTAATTCTTTATTTAAATTTTTATTTTATTTTTTTCCCGCAAAATTCAGGTTGCTACATTTCAGAAATTCTATTTTCTCCCCCTTTTGTCATGAAGCAAAAAGATACAAGAGTGAGATAAAGAGGAGAAAAAAGAGCACAAAGAGAGAAACAAAAGAGATTTATTGAGCATTGGAGGGTTAAGAGAGATAGAAAGTAGGAGACAAGAGAGATGCAAAGCGCCTAATGATAGGTAGCGCTTGGCGTTCCTGCTCTTCAAAATAGGCTTGAAATGCGCCAAGCTCAATGCAATAGGAGGGTCCCATGGTGGGAGCCATCCTCTTGATGTGAAGTTGCCTCTGATCCGATATGAAATCCTAATATCTGTCGTTGCCAAGAGCTACCTTGTAGGTGGTGAAGCAACCAAACCGGCAAACTGAAGAAATTGAGTAATTTTAAAGGGATAGAAGATCTGATGGTGCCGAAGTTCCTTCTTTAATTCCAGAATACCCTATACCGCTCTTCCCATTTCATGAAGGAGTCCCGGACAAGGTGAAGAGAATTGGCATCCAAAAAGTCAGCGGGAGTCAGAGGAGGTTGATTGGAACGAGCCTGAGAAGCATTCAGCTCTTTAAGCTGTTGAGCAGATAGAGTGTAGAGCTTTTCCCAATCAGCAGGTGACAACCTCTCACACTCAGATAGAATAGGGGCAAGGATATCTGCCTTGAGTACCCCTGAAGATACTGCTTGAAGACAAATATATGAAAAGCAAGGTTACGACCTCTGCACAGAGAGCCTGGCCATAACCTGAGCAGCTCTCTCAAACATGAGTGTGTCGACAGATGAGTTCATGATCAGGGAGTGAAATGGAGGAAGGAACACCACATCAGGATTACCAAGGTGGCAAAATCAACTCGGAGAGGTTCGGTATGAGCAACCCTAGAACTGAGATTACGGATGGCTTGCCTGAACTGGCCTAACTGCACCTCTGGAATGTTATTAAGATAGCAGTAATCTCAATACATTTTGTAGTGCCGGATGAACTTTATTTCCTCTGAATGAAAGGTCCAAAAAGATTTTTATGATGAATCGAAACCATTCAAAGAGAGGAAGAGGAGCTTCTCTGGTGGATATCTGGTGGCTTGAGTCTGACGGAATTGATTGTACAGATCTCTATTGCTCTGAGCCCAATGCTCTTCAGTTTTGGCTTCAGTCATGGAAAAAAATTTTGACTGTTGAGCCTTGGAAAGAAAGGCATAAGGGAAAATGGTAATGAGATGGGCCGAAAGATTTTGGAAGGGAAGGCCAAAGAGGTGAGCAAACACTACCTTTTGAAGAAATTCCTCATAAATAGATCGTTGCTTATTGGTGATAGAAAGAGGAAACCAAAGTGGAGGATAACAAGGTTCAGAAGAGATAGGATGATGGAAGTGAGTCTCCTCTTCTTAGAATAGGACTGGAGGAGCCTATCCTATGAGAATGGGTCCCAACAGCTAAGACTGAACGAAGTATAGCTACTTCAAATTCATCCTTGATGCCCTAGATTTCTGTGTGATCTAATTGGGCACCCTCAGGAATAATAGTAAGAAGGAGGAGGTGTTTTGGATGGAAGAGGATGCAGGGGTGATGGAAGGGAGATCAGATGGTCCTGAAGAGGAAGAAGGATAACTAGAAGAGACTCCAGCTGAAGAAGATGCAGGAGGAACCTCAACAGAAGATACAGGTGGAGGAAGTAGGAGATGAAGGAGTTTGGGAAGAGAAAGGTGTACGTGATGAAATGGTTCTAAATCGGGGTCATTGAAGGTGAGAGGAGCTGGAGGAGCAGTGGATGAGGTGGGTGGAGAAGAAGGGGCTGGAGTTGGAAGGGTAGGAAGAACAGAGGGCTCTAGAGCTACAGCCTGATCTTCTTCTCTTACAGCCATAGATTCACTGGAGGTGAAGCATCCTCTGCCGCCCTACTGGCCCAGATTCCTTAGCAACAACCACTTCTTCAATGTGCTCATTCTCAACATGAATTGGCCCTGGTGGCCCTGCTGGATTTTCAGACAAAGGCCCTGATGGCCGCTCTTCAACAACTGAAAGCTACTCTCGCAATCCTCAGACCACACAAACATCACACCCTTCCTGGTTAGCTTAGTCAAAGGTGCGGCGATAGATGCAAAACCTTCAATAAATCGCCTATAATAGACTGCTAAACCAAGGAAACTCTGAATCTCTGATGGTGTCCTAGAGTCTCTCAATCTAACACTGCCTGGACCTTCGCCGGATCAACTACAACTCCAGCACCTGAGCTAACATGCCCAAGGAAATGAACCTCACGCATCTAGAAATCGCACTTGCTGAACTTGGCATATAGCTTGTTCCCTCGGAGAACCTCCAGAACAACCCTCAAATACTCACAGTGTGTAGCCTCATCTGGAGAATAGACTAACACATCGTCAATGAACACCACTACAAAGCTATCCTGATATGGTCTAAACACCATGTTCATGAGATCTATGAATGCTGCAGGGGCGTTGGTCAAACCAAATGGAAGCACAAGAAACTCATAGTGTCCATAACGAGTCCTGAAAGCAGTCTTGGACACATCCTCACCCTTAATCCTCAACTGATGATAGCGGACCGCAGATCAATCTTAGAAAACACCGATGCATTCTACAGCTGATCAAATAAATCATCTATGCAGGGCAAGGGATACATGTTCTTCACTGTCACCTGGTTGAGCTTCCTATAATCAATGCATAGCCTGAGAGAACCATCCTTCTTCTTCACGAACAATACAGGTGTGCCCCATGGTGACACACTAGGGTGAATGAATCCCTTATTCAGCAAATCCTGCAACTGCTTCCTCAGCTCGACTAACTTTACAGGTGCCATCCGATATGGAGTCTTAGAGATAGGAGAGGTGCCTGGAAGCAACTCTATAGTGAACTCTTCTCCCTATCCGGTGGCAATCTAGACAAATTATCAAGAAACACGTCTGGAAACTCCTACACTACCTCAATCTCCTCAAGGGTCGGTGACTGATCAGCCTTTGGCACTAAGACCACACTAGCAAGAAATGCATCACAACCTTTGTTCACCATCCTTATCGCCTTCATGGAAGAGATCACAAACCTTTACGCTAAGTTCCTTGGCAACGGATTTGAGAACTCATCCTCACCTGGAATGCGGAAAGTAATCTTCTTCCCTCTGCAATCCACCAAGGCATAGAGCTCCTTAAGCCAATCCAGACCAAGAATAGCATCATAGTCCTTCATCTTAAGCAAGTAGAAGCACCCAACTAAGCATCGGTCCTCAATGCACACAGGTAATGACAGAAAACACTTCCTAGTCAATACCATACCTCCTGGTGTGTGCACAGACAAAGGAACTTCTAACTCTTCAGCCTCCACTCCTGACTCTGCTGCTAACTGCTTTGCAAAATGCTCAGAAACGAACGAGTTTGTGGCACCCGTATCAAAAAAAACCCGAGCATGCACACCCATGACTAAAATCGTATCTTCCATGACGTTCTCGGCCCACTCTACATCCTCTCATGCTATTGCAAACACTCAAGCTTGGGCTCCAGGCCTTCCTGGTCTTCCCGTCACTGGCGCTACTGCCACTACCGCTGCTGGGTCTGGCGCTCCTCGCTGAACACCCTACTGAAGTCTATGGCAATCCCAGATCTAGTGCTCGGTACTGCCACACTTGAGACACTTCCCTTGTAGCACCCCAGAAATTTTAATTACGTAAAAACTCAAAAAAATGAAATAAATAATTTCCATAATATCGGAGTATTTAAACATATGTGTCATTATCGTATGTGCTAAAACATATCAGAAAATTTCTTAAAATTATAAATCAACCCAAACATTATTACTAAATGTTTCACAAAGAATTTTGTTTTAAGAAAAATTGGATTAGCCATGTTTAAAGTGTTTCGCGACTTATTATCGTAATTCATGAATAAGTCGAAAAATCATTATCACACGTACTTGGATGAGTCAAAAAATTAAATAAAAATCATATACGGACGTCAAATAATATCCTCTAATGACCCATCAAGAAAGTTGGGTCAATAAGAAATATTTGCGCTAGGTTAAGAGTTATTGTGACTGATATCCAATTAGGAAACAAGTCGAAAAATCGTTAACACGGAAATACGACGCAACCATAAATTAAATAAAAATGTTGGAGAGACTTCTAAATTATATATTAATGACCAATATATAATTGGGCTAATGGACATCATTTTGCCCAAAAATCAAATGAAGCAAGAAAATACATAGAAATTCGCAACTTTAAATAAGCTGAAATTAGGAAGAGGTAATTAATTTGAATTGGGAAGAGATCTTGCATTCTTGGAAACCCAAATTTGTGCTTAAAAAGGGTGGGAGGTTTCCTAAAGCTCACATACTCAAATGGAGGATGAAATCCTCAAAATAGGAAACCAATATGTCAAAACTGCAACTTAGCTTTCCTTGTCACAATAGGACTCCTAAACACCATGGTTGCTTAAACTAACTCCTCACCCAAACACTAGGGACGACGTTTTAGAACTTGTTGGGGTCATGTGGAGGAGCTCTGGGGCTTGGGAGCTGTGGATCCACCACAAGAAGCTCATCTTCTTCCCCTTTTCGTCTGCTTCAGCCTGTGCAAACTGTCTCTTGGAGTCGACCAATGGTAGGTCAAACCTAAATCCCATCTTGCAAGGCTTACACCCCTGGAAAGAGGGTCACGTCTACGTTCTAACCCAAGTGGAGTGCCCAAATTCCATGTAGTATACACGGAGTATTAGGCGTTCCTCAAACAGTGGTCTGAACAACAGATTTCTAAAGAATGAGACTTCATCAATCCAAAAGGTAAGTTTTCTCGGGCCAAACCTTAAAAAATCTTATAGCAATGTGTAGAGCATCAATTCTACTTTCATGTCTAATTGGTTTCATCGAATTCCAATGAGTAGATTTTGAATTATAAGCGTTTTTCCAAATTCGCGCATGTTAGGGTCTTTTCCTGTTTAAGTCGATTTATCACGCATCTCGAGCCCGTTTAAAATTAGGGAATTTTGACTTTCGGTCCAAAAAAGTGACTTAGAATTAATTTTAGGTCCAATTTTTTAAAAAATTAATTGTAGGTCCAAAGACTGTTAAAAATTTAATATTAAATCCAATCCGTTATCTCCACTTATATTTTTTTCAAAAACCCTATTCTACCCCGTGGGAAACCTCCTCCCCCACACATACGCGTTGCCATACCCACCCGGCGATCCCTCCCCAGCCCGGCCCCCGGCCTCCCCCACCCCGGTGATCAGATTGTTCAGGAGTTATCCAGCTCGGAAAATATATATTATATATAATATAAAAGATAAAATATACGGAAGAGCAGAACGGAATAATGAAATAATTCAGCTCACATGCCCTCTGCTACTAATAAATTTAGCAATCACGCAAGTTCTGGTTCCAAGTGTAGAAACTTAAGGACTAATTCAGATTGATTTATTTAGCAATCACGCAGGAGCTGGATAACTCCTGAACAGTCTGATCGACTATATCCTTGATATTAATCGATTATAGAATGCTCAAAAAAAGATTAATAGAAAATATCTGTAGCAGGAAGAAAAATATATAATTTTGTTGTTTGCCAATCCGTATCAGAAGAACAATTTGGTAGGAGGGGGAGGTGGGTGGGCGGGTGCCACCGGATGTACCGTTCATCCAGTAACTGGGCAAAACGGTATACAAGGGCTGGAATAATTGTCCTTGCTATACATGGGCAAAACAGATTTTTATCCTCTCTAACGTCAGTTAATGATGGGAGAGCCTCATTTGGACCTAAAAATAAAATTTGACATGTTGGACCGGAAGTTAAAATATATAGTCATGGACTTAAAATAAATCTTCTCTCTTAATTTGGACCGGATGTTGATTCCCACTTAAAATTATTTAAAAATCATAGTTCTCTCCTTTCATGTTCCCAACAACTTTCATGTGAGACTTTTGTCTGAAGAGCCCTAGTTTAGGATATATAGGCGTTACATGATCAACCCCCCCCCCCCCCTGAGTGCAGTTTTTTCTGGGTTTTCGGTCTGACCCTGAACCGCGTCCATACAGGTGGACGCGATTCAAGGGCCTGGTTTCATGGCACCCAGGGGTGACGCAATCCCATGAACGGCATCCGCAACCCAGACATGATTTTGACATTGACCCGTCAATGGCCCGTGGGGTCTATGCGCTCGCCTGGGAGTCTGTGCCAGTCTGAATCGCGGCCGGATCCCCGACGCGTTTCAGAAGTTTTTCCCGCACATGCCTCTTTTTTAATGGTTTCCATCGATGCTCCCCTAGCCCCCGCCGCGATTCAATCATGAACGCGGCCATGCATGTGGACACGATTTTGACTGTTCACTGTTTTCGCTGGTTTTTCGATGTGCATTGCATTTTAAAGTGCGTCCCCTGTATTGGACGCGTATTTTTAACCTTACCCGAGGTCTATTTAACATGATATCCTGTGTGTCATTTGCATATCTTGGGTTTGATCATTACAGGACATTATTTAATGGCTTAAAAGTGTTTAACCCATTTAAAAAGCTTTAAATACCAAAACATTATTCTAATTGCTTCTTAATGACGTGACCATTCATGTAACTTGTGGTTCACTCTTCTTACTGTTCTAGCTTACTTAAATGATGATTATTATCTTAAAATCTTGCAAACCATGTGTAGTTAAATGCATTGTTCATTGCATGCCATCATGCTAAGTACTTTCTGCCATGTTTGAAACCGATGGACTGTGGATTGACAGGCGTACATCACTACACACTTGCACTACTAGGCAGACCCTTTCTGGGAATTTGAAAGTTCTCTACCGGTCATTCCAAATCGGTAGACTAGCGACCTTTCTCCAAGGCCTCCGTAAATCTCCTCCGACCATGGATTCCCATAAGGCCGATGAGTTGGTTGTATTATTGAACTTCCTGGAGATAGCATGCACTTCCTCTCTCATCTTGTTCTCGTGAGTGTGATTTACAATCTAGACTAAAGCCATTAATTTAAAGATTGAATTAAAGTATAAATCGTACCATTATGCTGCCAAAATTTATCTCTTGACCATTGTTCTCATGAAATCATGTTCAATTTATTATTACTTGTTCTCATCATCATCATGAACATGACATTATACATGCTTACTTATTGAATCTCTCATTGGCCATATTAATGACTGTGGGTATCTACATTAAAAATAAAGTGAGATGCTGATCGGGCACGGCGAGTGTCCAAGGCTTCAGTCTAGCCCCAATGACGAAGAGTCATAAATATACTGTTAACCATGGAGTATAATGATTATTGGTGTTGCATATGCGCTGGGAGTCGTGTGTGCGTGTTGAATGATAGATACAATAACCACATACACGTGTCCTAGTGTACATTCTTGATTGATCTTTTCTTGGTATACATTAGTGTCTACGTGCCTGATTAGAGTTACATTATCGTACTCGTGCGTGCTTGCTTGCTTGCGTGATATGGCCATCCTGCATTTAATGCAATTAGTGATATAAAGTGAAATCTTGCGTGCTTGTATAAAGTGATATATTGCTAGTTCTATCTTGTTTTCGTGCTCTAGATCTTGTTCTATCATGATCTCTCTATCTAGCCTGTTTCAGTATTATGTTTCAATGAGTTTTATTCGCACATACATATCATGACATTCATCGTGCTTACCTAGTTCTAAACGGTTAATCACTTATATCATTGCCGGCACATTGAGATATATTCCTACTGGGATAGTTTGCTCATCCCCTACTTTTACCCAATCTAGGTGACTATGAAGTTCAAGAGGAGGAGCTAGTCGAGGATGGGAATGCGTCCGAGTGATGAGCGTTCCAACTATGTATCTAGCTATAGTTAGTTTGCTTTGAATGTTAGATTCATGTAGTAGGAAGTGAGGTATTATGTACTTTCTTTTTATTGAGTCTTAGTCCTGTAATAGTTTCTATTTGGAATACAATGAGTTGAGATTTGAATACAAGATTAGTTGAGTTCAATATTTGGGCACTATGATGATGTATGTTGTTATACATTTAGTGTGTGCTAGCTAGAGGCTTATTTGCCGATTGTTCACGTCTCGGATATCGTCTCGAATTATTCCAAATAATTTATATCCGCTGCGTAATGCTCGGGACGTGACATTTAGTGGTATCAGAGCCTAGGAATACCAAATAGGATATATGTCTCAGGATTAGGAGATACCTATGGAACCTAGGTCAGTGTGATAATGGGTAGAGACTCGGAATATGTTAGAAAGAATTAAACACTCCTACCCATTGACTCTCATAATGTATCTAGAGACAATAATTGGTTTTCATCCTTTTCTCAGGAACACTCATAACTCTTACACTCAACTGTAAGGCTCGCAACCAGTGGCAAGCTATGCAAGAACCGTGGCTGGATTGACTCATGCTTTACAAAATGTGGTTCAGGCTGGAAATCAGACTGCTGCTGTTGCTAGGAATGGAGCGGGTGTTTTACACTGCAACTTTAGGAGTTTGAACCCTCCTCGTTTCTCTGGATCCCCTGATCCGGAGAGGCTAAGAACTGGCAGGAAGAAATAGAAAGGATCGTCCAAGTCATGCAATGCACTAACAGGGAGAAGGTGGTACTGGCCACTTTTCAATTCACTAAGGATGCCGAGCATGGTGGAAGGCCACATCGGCCCACCTACCTAATGTTGGCGAACTGGAGTGGGCTGGATTCCTGAAGATATTCCGGGAAATATTTCTCTAAAAGAGTGAAGAAAAAGAAGGCGGTAGAATTTGCCGCACTAAAACAGAAAGGGATGTCCGTGGCTGAGTATGAGGCTCAGTTCGCGCGTCTGGCTATGTACGCCCCACATTTGGTGGGCACGGAAAGACTAATGGCTAATCGGTTCATGGATGGCTCGGGCCCATGTTCATTGAGAAGCTCGGACCTCACAACATTCAAACTTACACTGAGATGGTCCAAAGAACTCAGCTGGTAGAAGACACCATGGCCAAAGTAGAGGGCATGAGGGGGAAGGACATCTCAAAGCCGACCTTTATAAAAAGGGGAGCAGTCGATACAACTGGAACTTTCCCTAACAACAACAACAACAATAAAAACTACAACAACAACAAAAGGCCAACCACTAGAAAGGACTATGGCATGGAGAAAAAGATCAAAGTAGAAGAAACAATGACAGTGGAATATTGTAAATTTTGCAACAAGCCTGGGCTCTAAGCCGACAAGTGCTGGAAGAAGGCCGGGGCTTTCCTACAATCTGGAAGTCAGGAACATCGTATACCAAACTGTCCCATGCAAAAAGACCAAGTTGGAAGGAACCAGAGAGTGTTAAAGCGTCAAGGACGTATGAATGCAATAATGCAAGCGCAGATCTCAGAAGGAGGTATGATTGTTAAACCCCTAGACTGATCTTATGACGTTTTTCTTATTAGTACATTTCTAAGTGGGGGAGATCATTAAGGAGAAATTAGAAAGGGAATCTAGTAATTATACCATAGTTCATCTGGTGAAGTAAGATGGAGTTATAACAACCGTGGAAGCAAAACAAGAGTGGAAGGAACCAAATGAATAGTACGGGTGGCCATAGGTGTAGATGTTGGACTAGCATCCACGATGTTTAAGCAAGTTAGGGGAATTAAGTCTGAAACGACCTCAAGGATCATAACTATCAAAGCCAATTAATGATCTATGACTTTGGGGACCAAATTCTCTTAAGTGGGGGAGGGTGTAGCACCCCAGAAATTTTAATTATGTAAAAACTCAAATAAATGGAAATAAATAATTTCTATAATATCGTAGTATTTAAACATACGTATCATTATCATATGTGCTAAAACACATCGGAAAATTTTGTAAAAATTATAAATCGACCCCAAACATTTTTACTAAATGTTTCACAAAGAAATTTATGCCACGAAAAATCGGATTAACCAAGTTTAAGGTGTTTCGCGACTTATTATCGTAATTCATGAATAAGTTGGAAAATCATTATCACACGTACTTGGATGAGTCAAAAAATTAAATAAAAATCATATACGAACTTCAAATAATATTCTCTAATGCCCATTAAGAAATTTGGGTCAATAAAAAATATTTCGGCGAGGTTAAGAATTATTGTGATCGATTATCCAAATTAGTAACAAGTCGAAAAACCGTTAACACGGAAACATGACGCAACCATAAATTAAATAAAAAATGTTGAAGAGACTTCAACATTATATATTAATCACCCAATATCATAATTGGGATAATGGACATCATTTGACCCAAAATCAAATGAAGCCAGAAAATACATAGAAATTCGCAACTTTAAATAAGCTGAAATTAGGAAGAGGTAATTAGAGTTGAATTAGGAAGAGATCTTGCATTCTTGGCAACCCAAATTCGTGGTTAACTAGGGTGGGAGGTTTCCTAAAGCCTCCACACTCAAATGGAGGAAGAAATCCTCAAAATAGGAAACCAATATGTCAAAACCGCAACTTAGCTTTCCTTGTCACAATAGGACTCCTAAACACCATGGTTGCTTAAATACTCCTCACCCAAACCCTAGGGACAAGTTTTAGAACTTGTTGCGGTCGTGTGGAGGAGCTCTTGGTGGCTGGGGAGCTGTGGATCGACCACAAGAAGCTCATCTTCTTCCCCCTTTTCGTCTGCTTCAGCCGTGCAAACCATCCTCTTGGAGTCGACCAAAGGTAGGTCAACCTAAATCCCATCGTGCAAGGCTTATACCCCTTGAAAGAGGGTCAAGTCTACATTCTAACCCAAATGGAATATCCAAATTCCATGCAGTATACACAGAGTATTAGGCATTCTTCAACAGTGGTCTGAACAATAGATTTCTGAAGAACGAGACTTCATCAACCCAAAGGTAGGTTTTCTAGGGCCAAACTCTTATATGTAGAGCATCAAGTCTAGTTTCATGTCTAACTAGTTTCATCAAATTCCATGAGTAGATTTTGAATTATAAGTGTTTGCCAAAGTCGTGCATGTTAGGGTCTTTCTGTTTATGTTGATTTATCACACATCTCGAGGCCGTTTAAAATTATTTAAAAATCATAGTTCTCTCCTTTATCATGTTTCCAACAACTTTCATGTTGAGACTTTTGTCCGAAGAGCTCTAGTTTAGGAGATATAGGGATTGCATGATGAACCCCCCCCCCCCCCTGAGGGTAATTTTTCTAGGTTTTCGGTCTAACCCTGAACTGCATCGATTCAAAGGCCTGGTATCGCGCCGCCCATGGGCGACGCGATCCCATGAAAGGCATCCGCACCCCAAACATGATTTTGATGTTGACCCGTCAACGGCCCACATGGGTCTGTGCGCTCGCCTGGGAGTCTGCGCCAGTCTGAATCGCGGTCGGATCCCCCGACACATTTCAGAAGTTTTCCTGCCCAAGCCTCTTTTTTAATGTTTTCCGTAGACGCTCCCCTAGCCCCCGCCACGATTCAATCATGAACACAGCCATGCATGTTGACGCATTTTGATTGTTCACTGTTTTCGTTGTGCATTGTGTTTTAAAGTGCGTCCCCTATATTGGACGTATATTTTTAGCCTTACCCGAGGTATGTTTAACATGATATCCCGTGTGTCATTTGCATATCTTGGGTTTGATCATTACAGCACATCTGTTTAATGGCTTAAAAGTGTTTAACCCATTTAAAAAGCTTTAAGTACCCAAACATTATTCTAATTACTTTCTTAATGATGTGACCATTCATGTAACTTGTGATTCACTCTTCTTACTGTTCTAGCTTATTTAAATGATGATTATTATCTTAAAATCTTGCAAACCATGTGTAGTTAAATCCATTGTTTATTGCATGCCATCATGCTAAGTGCTTTTCGCCATGTTTGAAACCGATGGACTGTGGATTGAGAGGCGTACATCACTACACACTTGCACTACTAGGCAGCCCTTTCTTGGAATTTGGAAGCTCTCTACCGGTCATTCCGAATTGGTAGACTAGCGACCTTTTCTCCAAGTCCTCCGTAAATCTCCTCTGACCATGGATTCCCACATGGCAAACGAGTTGGTTGTACCATAGAACTTCCCTGGATATAGGATGCACTTCCTCTCTCATCTTGTTCTCGCGAGTGTGATTTACAATCTAGACTAAAGTCATTAATGTAAAGGTTGAATTAAAGTATAAATGGTACCGTTATGCTGCCAAATTTATCTCTTGACCATTGTTCTCATGAAATCATGTTCAATTACTTATTACTTGTTCTCATCATCATCATGAACATGACATTATACATGCTTACTTATTGAATCTCTCATTGGCCATATTATAATGACTGTGGGTATCTACATTTAAAATTTAAGTGAGATGCTGACTGGGCACGGCGAGTGTCTAAGGGCTCCAGTCTAGCCCCAATGACGGAGAGTCATAAATATACTGTTAACCATCGGGTATAATGATCACTGGCGTTGCATCTGCGCTGGGAGTTCGTGTGTGCATGTTAAATGATAGATACAATAAGCACATACATGTGCCCTAGTGTACATTCTTGATGGATCTTTTCTTGGTGTACGTTAGTGTCTACATGCCTGATTAGTGTTACATTATCGTGCTCGTGTGTGCTTGCTTGCTTGCGTGATATGGCCATCCTGCATTTAATGCAATTAGTGATATCTTGTGTTCTTGACATCAAGTGAAATCTTACGTGCTTGTACAAAGTGATATATTGCTAGTTCTATCTTGTTATCCTGTTCTAGATCTTGTTCTATCATGATCTCTCTATCTAGCTTGTTTCATGTATCATGTTTTAGTGAGTTTTATTCGCACATACATATCATGACATTCATCGTGATTACCTAGTTCTAAACTGTAATCACTTAGATCATTGTCTGCACATTGAGATATAAATTCTACTGGGCTACTTTGCTCATCCCCTACTTTTACCCAATCTAGGTGACTATGAAGTTTAAGAGGAGGAGCAAGTGAGGATGGGAATGCGTCCGAGTGATGAGCGTTCCAACTATGTGTCTAGCTATAGTTAGTTTACTTTGGGTGTTAGATTCATGTAGTAGGAAGTGAGGTATTATGTACTTTTCTCTTTATTGAGTCTTAGTCCTGTCATAGTTTCTATTGGAATACAATGAGTTGAAATTTGAATACAAGATTAGTTGAGTTCAATATTTGGGCCCTATGATGATGTATGTTGTTACACATTTAGTGTGTGCTAGCTAGAGGCTTATTTGCCGACTGTTCACGTCTCGGGATATCATCTCAAAATATTCCGAATAATTTTTATTCACTGCGTAATGCTCGTGACGTGATAGTTTAGTAGTATCATAGCCTAGGAGTACCAAATAGGATATTTGTCTCAGGATTACGAGATACCTATGGATCCTAGGTCATGAGAGAATGGGTACAGACTCAGAATATGTTAGAAAGAATTAAACACTCCTACCTATTGACTCTTATAATGTATCTAGAGACATTAATTAGTTTTCATCATTTTCTCAGGAACCCTCATACTCTTACACTCAACTGCAATGGCTCACAACCAGTGGCAAGCTATGCAAGAAACCGTGGCTGGATTGACTCAAGCTTTACAAAATGTGGTTTAGGCTGGAAATCAGGCTGCTATTGTTGCTAGGAATGGAGCGGGTGATTTACACTGCAACTTTAGGAGTTTGAACCCTCCTCGTTTCTCTAGATCCCCTGATCCAGACGGGGCAGAGAACTGGCAGGAAGATATAGAAAGGATCTTCCAAGTCATGCAATGCACTAACAGGGAGAAGGTGGTACTGGCGACTTTTCAATTCACTAGGATGCCAGAGCATGGTGGAAGACCACATCGCCCACCTGCCTAATGTTGGCGAACTGGAGTGGGCTGGATTCCTGGAGATATTCCGAGGAAAATATTTCTATGAAAGAGTGAAGGAAAAGAAGGCGGCGGAATTTGCCGCACTAAAATAGAAAGGGATGTCCGTGGCTGAGTATGAGGCTCAGTCGCACGTCTGCTTGTGTACGCCTCACATCTGGTGGACGCGGACCTCACAACATTCAAACTTACACTGAGATGGTCCAAAGAGCTCAGCTGGTAGAAGACACCATGGCCAAAGTAGAGGGCATGAAGGGGAAGGACATCTCTAAGCTGACCTTTATAAAAAGGGGAGCAGTCGATACAACTGGAACTTTCCCAACAACAACAACAACAACAATCACTACAAGAAAAAGCGCATATAGAGACCGATTTAGAGACCGAAATTTTCGGTCCCTATTCGATCCCAAAATAGGGACCGAAT